>JAEQBH010007491.1:0-108828 GCA_016808115.1 Tetrastigma voinierianum | reverse complement strand
TATCACTACGTAACACAAATAGAAATATTGAACTGGGTTAGAATTTCAGCATAAAATTTATGGAAAATAGAATATAACTCAGCTTGATTTTTCGTTAAAAATAACCAAGTACATCGAGAATAGTCATCAATGAAAGTGACAAAATACTAAAATCCTAAAGTAGACGCAGTCCGACAAGGACCTCAAACATCAGTGTGGACAAGTTCAAAAGGAGATTTTGCCCGATTATTCAAACGTCATGAACTAGACACGAGTATGTTTCCTGTCGACAGGATCACACGCAAGGACGGCATAAAGTTGGAAACGAGGACCATCTTCCGTGAATGTAGAAAGACTAGGTGCCTGCACGATCAGGATGAGAAGTGGTTGATCAAGTGGAAACGCAACCCGCAGGAGATGACATGCAGGTGAGGCGATGAGTCCCCGAGACTCACGTCTCGATGCCAATTGTCTTCCTCAGACCGGCCCCGCAAGGTCACAAATTTATCGAAAAATAATGGGAACAAAGAAGAGTGACAAGGGATTTTATCGATGGAAATAAGATTAAAGTGACACTCGTGAAAGATGCTACGGCTTTAGAGGTGTGGGAAGGAGAGGATGAGCCAAACCAATACCTTTTAGCCACGCTTGAGAACCATTAGCTGGGGTGGTAACAAGAGGAAGGTGGGTAGTAGTGAAGAGAAGAGAAAAAGATCTTATTACCATAATGACTTAAGTACAGAGTCTAGAATCCAGTGGTCCAAGAGGAAGATGTATGAGTAAGGCAGTGTAGGCATTACTCTGGCCCGGGGGCAACGTATACAACAAAGTCGATTGCCGCTGATAGCGTAAGATGTGCACTACTCACTGTCAGCTGGGAATACCTCAGATTGAGAGCCTCGTATTCAGGCGGCCGGTAATCGACCGAAGATCACACGCTAGAAGGCGGGGAGGCTTGCCCATGCAACTGGAGCAATAACGATCACGAAAATGCTTATCGCAATAGGGTGCACGAGAACGTTGTCCTCAATTCCTACACACCGCCCTCCCCAAACGCTAGCCATGGTAAAACTACCACGTGCAATCTAGCGCTATCGATACAAAGTTCGTGTGGAGTGAGATACGAGGAGGCAAGCAAACACATCATCCAAGGACGGGATCGGCGGATCGCCAAGAATCTGACCTCCGAGGTCTCAAGATCCCGCCTTCGTGGCGACCATGAAGAACTTCGCCAACCCGCTGCCGCTGGAGCCTCAACGTCACTAGTAAGAGGCATCATGGCCGTGAACTCCTCCTTAAGAGAGGCAATCTCGCCAAATATAATTAGATAAATCCATGTCCTCGTTGCTCTGGATATTAACAATAAAGCAGGCTTCACCTTATAAAGGCGTCGGATATCATTCAGGTAGAGAACTTTTGGTTGATTCCAAAACTTAGAACATGTCTTGTGTTCGAAGACGGCTAAAATTTCGATCAACCGATCAGCCATAATACGCTACATAGTTGCATCTATTTTCTTCTAGTGCACTCGTCAACACTAGTATAAGATCATCCTGTAAATAAGATGATACTCATAACCTCGTCTAATGAACCAAAGAGTTCCAATGTAGGTTTATCAGAAAGATAATTTCTCACTACCAATCAATTTTTCTCGGGGCGATAGTTAGAGATCCAGAGATAATAGAAGCAAAAATAAGATTTTTGGCTGCCATATCCACTTAACCGAGATCAATCACGCTGACAAGAGAGCTCCATTAGGGCGCGACCACACTGGAACTGAGATGAAGAAAAAAAGGACCCAAACCGCGGGAGAAGATGACCGTGACGGCTACGAGGCAAACGGGCAAAAAGGTGGATAAGGAGGGGCTCGGTGGATCAGTTTGAGGGATAGAGCAAGAAGACGGCCACGATGACCATGGGATGTGGAGTCCCGCCATCGAAAGGATCCACGCTACCACACACGCACCCACGCGTCGGCTGCGGACTCGCGTCGGCCAGGCGGAGGCGTGGACGACGCTGCGCGTCGCTTGTCGCGGATTGCCATCTGAGTAGATCGGCTTGCGGCGCCCTGACCGTGGATTTCCCGACGGAGAAGAGACGCCTTAGTGCCACCGCGCATGAGGGCGTAATCACTACCGTGGAGTCAAATCACTGGGCCGTGAAACTCGGAGATGAAGAAAAAAAGGACCCAAACTGCGGAGAAGATGATCACTCGGAGAAGGCAGAGGCAAAACGGGCAAAAAAGGTGGATAAGGAGGGTTCGCATGATCTGAGGGCGTTAGAGTAAAATGGGCAAAAAGGTGGATAAGGAGGGTTCGTGGTGGATCATTTGAGGGATGGGAGTGGGTTAAGACGGCCGCCGACTAATTCCTCGATGGAGTCCCATCACGTAAAAGGATCCACGTGCCTCCACACACGCACTCTGACGCGTTTACGCTGACCCGCAAGCCGGAGAAGGGAGGCGCCGTGACGCGCAGGCGCTGGCCGTTTGTCGGCGGGATTGCCAACGAGTGTAGATCGCCTTTGTGCGCCTCGCACCGTGATTTCGCCGAGAAGAGCCGCCGCAGTCACCGGCAGCGAGGAGGAGATCCGCGCGAGGGTCTCCCAGAGGAGGAAGAAAGTGGGATCTAATGAAACACGATCATCGGGGTGCAACAGTTTTCTTTGCTCTAATACCATGTTAAGAGAGAAAAGAGAGAATCTCTAATTTTATTATTTTACGGAAAAGAAGACTAGCATTTACATTACATATTGGACTTATATATATACACACTCATAGGACCCACAATACAGTAAAACAATAAAGGAAAAGATTCCATATAAAGAATAACTAATGATGCCCTCTTTAAACTGATCCAAACAGGCTTATATATAGGTAAATATAAGCTTAGCAATAGCCGCATTTTGCACTTCCTCTGCCAAACATGTCTATATCTCTTTGCAGAAGAATTGTTGTTAAGTTCGAGTCGAGACATAGTTTCCTTTTAAAGTGAATTCATGGTACTGGTGCAGGTTTTCAAGTATTGGTCCTGGCTGTAGAAGAACTGGTTAAAGATAAAATCCTGACAAGATGAGCTCGACCAGTTGCGTGGCTGTACATAATCATAAGTCTGCTACGGTAGTAAAACCTGCACTGGTTTATCGCGGTTTCGTAAACAAGATTGTCCGGAGCTTATAAAAGTATGCAACGCTAATTCTAGAGCTTCTTTACGTCATTGAGCATACGCCTGTTGTTTATAAATTCTATCAAAATGCTTGGTTCCGCAGGATCACTATTTCTGACGTGATAACAAATGTAGTTGGTTTAGTTGCTGCTATTCTTGGCGACAAATTTACTGGTGGATCGATCCGGTTGAGCTTATTTTTCTTGCTGTTTACACAATTATTACCAACTGGTCTCAAACTGTTCTAGAAAATGCAGGTAGTTTGCCCCTTTCTAGCTTCCTTGTTTTTGGTTTTCCTAGGAGAGCTGTTCTAGCTCTGTACATGTCGATTCATGCCAGAGTCTCTCATTTCTGAAGCTAAAAGCTTTAGGCTCCTGTTCGAACTCAGAAAGTAAATAGAGAGGAAAAATAAAAAGAAAAGAAAAAGCTAGGGAAAGGAAAACAAAAGGTTTGTTTGTTTATAGTTTTTGAAAATTGTTTTCTGTTATCAAAAACAAGGAAAATAAGGAAAACATGTTTGGTTTCCGGTTTGTTTTTTCTGAAAACATAAAAAGTTTTTGTTGACAACTGGTTGATGGAAAATTAGGTGTTTTCATCATCCATGACAACTGGTTGATGAAAAGTTTTTGTTGATGGCAGTATCACTAGTGGGGCAATCAGCAGCCCCAGAAGTTCTGCAGAAATTGACGTATCTGGTGATAAGGCACCCTCTGATCAAGCGTATTGATACTGTCCGAGCCTATACTCTTGGAGTTCTTTTTTACTTGAGGTTAGTTAGTACCACTACCCTATTAGTCTTTCGAAATGAAGACGAAAATGTGCTAAGACATTATCTTCTAATCAGGTTTCAAGCTATGTATATATTTATATCTGGGAATGTTTTCAAAATTAGTTTTGGATATTTTTAGAACAAGAATTTGCTTGTTGGAGAAATATTCGTTCTCAACATATTTCCTATTAATTTTCAAAAATATGTTTTATGTACTGTAGTTTTATTTTGCATCATTCTCTAGGTGCATATTTTAAAATAGTCCCCAGAAACAACAAAAAGGGAAAAACTATTTTCAAAAACAATTCCCAAACAGAATCATATTTTAAGGAAGCTGTTCTGAAAGAATAAGGAGAACAAAGAAAACACAAAGAACACGTTTAGTTCCCGAGGTTTTTTTTTTTTAAAACATGAAGAACGCAAAAAACACTAAATTCAAAGAGCAAGAACTGTTTGCAGATAATATTTGTTTGGTTCATGTTTTTTAAAACTGTTCGTGAGAACAGTTTTTGAGAACTCCATTTTGGTTTTCTATTAAAACTGTTTTTGTTATTTGAATTTTAGTGTTTTCTATGTTCTTTGTGTTTTTTCATACCAAAGAAATTGGGAACCGAACATGTTTTCCCTGTTTTCCTTATTCTCCTTGTTAACTAAATGTGTTCTATTTCCATGTTCTCCTTGTTTTTTAGAATAAAAAACAGTTTTTAAAAACAAAAGCCAGACATGTTCCAAAATAGTGTTTTTTGTGTTTTCAAAAACAATTCCCAAACATAAACATGGCCTGTTCTTGAAAACACAGAAAACGCCATTTTGGTGTTTTTTGAAATTTGTTCTTATCTGAATTTAGTGTTTTTTGGGAACAAAAAAAGAACTAGAAACCAAACATGTTCTCCCTGTTTTCCTTATTCTCCTTGTTTCTGAGAATAGAAAACAGTTTTAAAAAACAAGAACCTGGTTTTTATTTCAGAAGTTGGCAGAAAAGGATCCTCACTAATTTGAATTGGAAACAGGTTGATATCGAACTCCCAGAAGATCTACCACTGAAAGAAGCCCATACAATAGGAGAGACATTGCAGATAAAGATTGAGAGGCTTCCTGAAGTTGAACGGGCATCTCGGACTTTGAATGTGATCACAAACCAGAGCACTCTCTATTCTCAGTAGGTTCCCTACTCAGCCTTGATGATTTTTTTCACAATAGTTCTTCTTCATCTTCTGCTCCAATTAAGTATTTTCAGGTTCCCAAGCTTTTCTTCTTAACAGAAATACACACCTGAGCATGCACACCCAACGATTTGGTTATCTTTGTAGTAGAATCACATAATACAAAAAAAGAGACTGCATGAGAAAATGCTAATTCTAGAGAAACAAACAGAAAAAAATAAAAGAAAAAGGGAATGAACCAGTATCTTCATTTTTGCTGTATTGTTTGCCATGCTTGTTCATTCTTATGATTTTCGTGAAGCTCTTCTTCTGTGTCATATTCATATTTACGAATATAATGGACTATGTGAATTCTTTCTTAATGGCATGCTTGGAAATATTATCGAAACCAATGGGGGATTATGTTGAGGTACATTATTATACTAATAAGAAGGAAAAAGGAACCCAGTTCACCCATATTATCATAAAATGTACTAATCGTTATCAAATTAATAAAAGAATGCATTGCTGTCAAAAATAAAATAAAATAATGCATTGGTACGATAATACTCTATCAAGACAAAATTGCCCTTAATGTGTTCACAAGTGGGTCTCATGTATTTACACTTAGGAGAGAGAAAGAGATGATTGTGGTACATTAGTGTTATAATAGTGTTACATTAAGGATAACAATGTTGCATTAACATTAAGGGTCTACTATGTCATCTTTTTCTCTCTCCTAAGTGTTAATATATGGGCTAATCAACGCATTAAGGGCAACTTTGTTTTAATATGAGAGTTACTATTCTGAGTGCATTCTTTTGCTAATTTGGTGCATTCAAGTACATTTCATAATAATATATTATTATAGGTGAGTTGTTTTCTTTTTTTTTCCTTCTTATTGGTCCAATAATGCATCTTAATGGTGTGTTTGGATCTTGGGGGAATCTTGAGAGGTGGATGAGAATCGTTATTATCCCTTTACTCCTATTCCGATGTTTTTGATGAAATTTAAGCAAAGCAGAATTAATAAAAACTACTCAGCTTTTAATCAAATTACTTAAGTAGGATTTGATTTCTTAGATATAGTAGTATTTTGATTCACGTGCCTCCTTTTTTTTGATAACTATTCACTCTATCCTTAAAAACTTAATATTATTATTTTACTCTTTAACCTTTTTGTTCAATGGGCCCTATATAATTCCACTTAGTAATTAAAGCATTTTATGAAAGCTATGTGATTGGAAAATCCAAAATTGTCTTTGATGTGTTTTGAATTGTTTTTTCACCTTTTTTTTTGTGAGAAAGTATGTTAACGTTTTATTTTATCATTAAATTTATAATCTTTGATAAAAAAATTTTTACAAACTGTTACATAAAACTAAGAAGGTGTTTAATAACGGTTTAAAAATCAAATTTTGAAAATACATATGAAAATTATTTATATTTTAAAATAATTTTAATTTCAATATTTGTTTAATCATGACTATAATTGTTTTAAAAAATGCCTTTTTAAAATGAAAACATTAGGAGAATAATTAAAATATTTTATCTAACTATAAATGACAGTAGTTTAAAAACAATAAATGACCTTTTTTTAAAAAGTTATAAAAAAAAACATTAGGAAGTTATTTTTAGAAGTAACTTTTCATTTTTCTTAAAGAAAGAAAAATGAAATAAAGATTATTTAAAATCATGTGGTAAGGTATTATTGTCAATTTATTTATTTTTTATTCTAATTTCTATTATTACCAAACAATGGAATGGAAAAAAACAATCATTTCCATCCAAAATTCCTAAATTATTCCAAACACTAAAAACGAAATTAATTTATTGATTTCATTTCATGAGAAATAAGAATGGAAATAGATTTTTCATTCTCATTCCTCGTTCCAATATACCAAACACGCTTCTACATAATTCCCTCAAAACCATTTTCCAAAGGGAACCAAACCAACAAACCTTTCTCACCCTTTATGTTTGGATAATGGGAATGGAGAGGTAGAATGAGAATGTCATTACCCCTTTAGCGCATTCCCAAATTTGGATGAAATTTAAGCAATTGGAAATATAATGAAATCAATTCAAATGAGAATCAAATTCTACTTCCTCAAGTATGATTTGGATTACTTAGATATAGGTGATATTCTCATTCACCCTTCTCCTTTTGACAAATCCATTCACCCTTCTTAAAATTACTTTACCTTTAATCTTTCTGTTCATCAGCCCCCAATAATCCAATTAGTAATTTAAGCATTTTATGAAAGTTATGTGATTGAAAATCCAAAATATTTTTGGATGTTTTGGAATTTTTTTTATCTACTTTTTTTTTTTTTTGTGAGAAAGTATGTTAATATTTTATTTTTATTTATTAAATTTATAGTTTTGATAAAATATTTTTATAAAACTGTTAGATAAAAACTAAAAAAATGTTTAGTAATGATTTGAAAAACCAATTATGAAAACACTTATGAAAATTATTTATATTTTTAAAATAATTTTAATTTCTAATATTTTATTTTTAATCATATGACAATAAATGACGTTTTTTAGAAGAAAAAAAAAGGTCTACAAGAAAAAAAAAATCATTTGTAAGTTATTTCTAGAAATAACTTTACATTTTTCCTAAAGAAAGAAAAATAAATAAAGATTATTCAAAATCATATGGCAGAGTATTATTATCGATTGATTTCTCTTTTTCATTCCATTTCCTAACATTACTAAATGGAAATAAAACAATCAGCACCTATGTAAGATTCTTAAATTAATCCAAACACTAAGAATGAAATCAATAATATTAATTTCATTCATTTAAAATAAGAATAGAAATGTATTCTTCATTCCAATGTATCAAACGCAACCTTAAGAATACTGTCTTTCATACAATGATCAAAACACTCATAAGTCATAAACTACTTCAGCCAGAAAGCTTAGAAGTTGGCTGGTTTCAAATAATACCACCACTATGCTTCAAGCTCCGGCATTCAAATAAGCTTAATCTTTGATCTGAATCCGTCGGATTTTTCAGCCGAGGCGAATTTGATGGCTATAATATGGAGAGAGAGAGAGAGAGAGAGAGAAAGAGAGAGAGTAACCTCTCATATGTAATTATATGAGCAATGTGTTATTAGTACTAATTCTTCTTATCTTATCTTCTTCCCTGTCTGAGTCTCCTCTTGGCCCTCCCATTGAATTATATATATCTTGCAACTAACAGCCTCAAGCTGCATCTGTTCAACTGTCAAATAATTGTGTATAGGAAAGGCCCTCATGGCAGCAATTTATTATACTAGTATAATATTGTTGTGATTTGGGCAACAATAGTGATTAAAAGATTAGAGAAAGAAACATGAAGAGAACATAGTTATATGTGGTTCGGTAATATGCCTACATCCACATGAACGACAGTTCAAACTTTCACTATCACTAAATAGGGTTACATAGGAAAGAGTATTTATAATAACCCTTAATATGACCAATTTACAAAAATACTTCTATACATTGACCATGGACTTGCCTATCCTTTTACTTCTCACAGGAGCATATGCCATAACAAAGATCTATAGACACAATGTTTAAAAAAAACCAATTTTTTATTCTTAAGTAATTTCCCATTGTTTTCAAGGAAAAAAAAAATCTGTTTTAACAACTCAATTCTGGTAAAAATAGCAGATAAAAGGATGATGATGAGGGCCGAACTAGGTTACATTTAAGTGATCTCAATATTTCTGAAAATTGTTCTTATTATCTTAATTTAGTGTTTTTTGTGTTCTCTAGTTTTCCAGAACTAAAAAAATGGGAACCCATATGTGATTTCCTTGTTTTCTTTATTCTTCTTTTTTTTTTTTTAGAACAAAAACAGTTTTCAAAATATAAACCAAACAGGCCCTTAAACACAGAGAACACCAAAATGGTGTTCTTTAAAAACTCTTCTTGTTTTCTGAATTTAGTGTTTTTTTAATTTTTTGTGTTTTTCAAAAAAAAAAAAAAAAAAAAAACTAGAAGCCAAACATGTTCTCCTTGTTTTTTAGTTAGAATAGATTACAGTTTTCAAAAGCTCTTTAACAAACATGGCCTAAATGACAATACCTGAAATTTATTTTCAAAAAACAGTTTCCAGTTCAAAATCAGCATAGGTTTCAACTTGGAAAACTGTTCTTGTCCTAAAAAATATATAAAATCTTGCGTTGGCAAACAAACCCACATCTGTCTAAATTGACATACATAACAAATAAGAATAATACATACATTAAATTGACAGTAGAATTTGTAAAAAGAAAAAGGGAATATTGGTGAGGGCTTACTTAAGAGTTAGGCAAGAGACGACCGTTATACATCTTGTCAAGTAATTGCCGAGCATCAGGCCTTCTAAGTAATCCTTTGTTATTTGGTAAACCAGTCCCTAAACAAACAGGGCATACGAGTTTCCCCCGCCCTGCCCACAACAACAAGAGCTCAGGATTTCATTTCAGCATCAGTCTCAGCAAGACAAAAAATTCTCCTTAAGCCAGTTAGCAGGTGTAATCAGAGAGATACAAATTACAGCCAAGCTCAACTCGACTCGATTAAAAACTCGACTTTGACAAAGCTCGATTTAATTTAAAAATTAATATTAATTATACTTGAACTTTGACTCGATTAAGCTCAAATAGTTAATCTTGTGATACTCGACACAAATAATAAAATAAGAGTGTTCTCGAGAAAGAACTCGAGTTCGAGTTCAACTCGACGCATCTAAGTCGACCCGAGTATTCTATGAGTATAACTCCAAATAACTCATGTATAGTTGACTCAAGCAAGGTTAGTCATCAGATTACCAAACAAGAGAAATGTAGTTATACGAATGGAAGTAAATACTCATAACAGTTCGCATTCAGTAAACCTGTAAACACGCCCTTGGGCCGCTTTCGTTGAGAGTTTCCATTTTCCCGTACCACCACACATATCACCTAAATGAGAAGCAAATCAATAAACAGCATTATCCCACACATTGTTTAAAAGTGCTGCATGGGATGTTTAGGAAAATGACAAAGTTCATGACAAGTAGGTAATACGTCATGCAGAGAGAGTAGACGTTATTATGTTAATAATATGAAATAAAAATATTCCTTTCCAGTAGTTCTTTGTTCATATCAATATGTCACTTAAAATTAAAATAATAATAATTAAAACTCAAATGATCTAAATAGACTTGATTAATAAAATAATAAAGATTGATTAAGCTTGCGAACAGCTCGAGTCGGGTATTGTGATACAAGAACTCAACTCAGCAAGTTACTGTCTTTCAAACTCGACTGACAATCTCAATCATTCTCGAGTATTTTACAAGTCAAACTCGAGTATCTCAGGAGTAGCTTGACTGTGTTTCACCCCTATATATAACTAGCCAACAACTATAGGTAAGAGACAACAAAATTTCACGAGGAAATAAGAGTCCAGATTGTTCAAAACATAGATGCTAGTATATATGCATGCGTATATTAGAGTTCATGGAATGAGAAAACAAAAGAAAAAGATTATTTACCAAACACTTCTAAAGCTTAAGTTTCTATCCTTATCTGAAAGAGAAACATGAGCACCAAACAAGCTCTAATGCCGCTTTTAGTCACTAAAAGCTTAAGATATTAGGACTTGGGCACACATTTTACATCAGCTTCTTTGACAATACTAAAAATTATGCTTACAAAGAACAACACCACTGCCATCACAATTCCGACATACAGGTCTTTCTTTCGCATCCATGGCAATAGCATTTTGTATTTTGACAAACTGCCAGAAGTGCTTATCAAGGCTATAGTTGAACATAAACATGTCTTTTAGAATTTATGGCATTAGAGCTTGTTTGGTGCTCATGATTATCTTTCCAAATAAGGATAGAAACTTAAGCTTTTAGAAAAATTGGGCACACATTTTATATCAGCTTCTTTGACAAAACTTAAAATTATGCTTACAAAGAACAACACCACTGCCACTACAATTCCGACATACAGGTCTTTCTTTCGCATCCAGTGCAAATAGCATTTTGTATTTTGACATAACTGCCAGAAGTGCTTATCAAGGCTATAGTTGAACATAAACATGTAAGACATGAACGCCATGAGATTAATGCTGGAGATCCTGTCAGTAAAAGAAGATATTAACCTGTATTAAAATCAGAGTTCACTGGTAATAGCAATGCCTACGCTTCAAGCTAGATAAAGACAAGCTCTACGACACTCATTCAATTAAAAAGATGTTTTGTCTTTGCCATAGTGGGCCAATTAAAGCAGATGATTCTATCAAGAAAACAGACAATTAACAATCACAGTTGTTGTCGTCAATGAATAGTGACACCTAACACATGTATACAGCAAAATGGATGTAATATTAACATGCCATCATGCAAGCCATGTTTCATTTCAAAGGGTATGATTAGTTCTTAGAAAGTAGTAAGATAAAGAAAATAAATGCTAAGGAAAATCATTTTTATTGTTGTGAAAATCACTGATCAACAACCTACTTTTCAACTTCTGTAGGAAAACAAACAATAGAAAATTTTATAATATTTTTCTTTCTTTCATTTTTCTCTATTTTAAACTTTAGGAACCAAGCATAGTCTAAGGGTATGTTTCGCTTATCAAGGAAAGGCCAGATTAGCAAACGAAAAATGACTTTATCATGCTTGCTTTACCACAAAAAATACAAAAAATAAAACATATGCACTTAAAATTTGTCAGAAACTTATAGATTTACAAACTATTATGCTAAGTTTGGTTCAAGGAAAGTACAAAAAAAATATTAAAGAAAATTATTTTCTCATGTATGGATTTATTATTACAAAATATAAAAAGAAAATCATAAATAATTAAAATCAGTTATGAACTTATGCAATTTCAAATTATTTAATCTTTACATAGAAAAGTTAACATGAGTGAAATAAGTTCAAAGTAACATATAAAAATAATTTATTAACTTTAAATTTATTTTCTTATTTACTTTTCATTTTTTTCCCTTATACTTTTCTTCCCTATTTTCTTTCCCTTGCATTTTCTCCCAAATTTTTCAGTAACCATATGCAACCTTAATCTTTATATGGAAGAGGAAACGAATATGTTAGATAAGTTCAAACAAATATGAAAATAATTTGTTAATTTTAAATCTATTTTTTTATTTTCTTTCTTTGCTTTTCCTCTTTTTATTTCACATTTTCCATCAAATTTCCTAGAATCCAACATAATGTTGCCAGTGTTTTAAATGGGATGGCTTAAAGCAAACATAAAAAAGTACGAGCAAACTAGGATATGATGAACACGAAAACCTTTTGCCTTGATGGGTTTTGATGAGTGATCTGAAACTCCTTTAGTGTGGCTCTCATTTTCTAAACTGCATCTCAAATGAATTCCAACTGATTTTGAGTTGCCTGTCATTTTTTACAAGAAAAAAATGGTGAAAACCCCTGCCAACTTCAAAAATCAATAGCTAAATACAATTAATCTACCCTGCAAACCAGCCATGGATTAAAAGATACAATGAAAGTGTCTAAGATCAATGTTTGAAAATGAATTCTAGAAATGCTACCTAATCGATTCATTCTGGACATGGAAGCTTTATAAAACCATCCTCATAACTGATGGTACGGAGCAGTTAAATTCTATGAAGTATCAATTTTCCTTATCTTTTTTTTTTTTTCATTTCCTGAATATGCTCCACCATCAACAATGGAAGTTTACAAAGAACTAGAAAGCACAATCATGCAATTAGCACATGTTTGGCAACATTTTCAAAACAGTTTTTGACAATAGTCTCAAGAACAAACAATTATCAATTGTTTTCAAGAACAAAATTATGTTCTGAAAAAGTTAAAATATGAAACAGGTTTTCAACTAATTTTCCAAAGATTTAACGCACTAGCATATAAATGCAAAAAATTCTAGCCTACTCCATGTGTTTCTAATTGTTTCTGAGAACATCTCCACTAAAAAACTGAAAATAGCTTAAATTTATTCTCAAACTTATTTTCCCTTATAACAAATTCTCAAACAACTGGTTTGAATTCATAATATACAAAACAGGATTTAAAAGTAAGAAGCTATTTTTGGTTCTTTAAAGATAAAACTATTTTTAAAAACAATTTCAACTACACAAATGGGGTCAGGCACATGCTCAGTCCAAACAAACTCAAACGGAATGTTTCTGAAAAGGCCAACCTTAGATGACAAAAGGTTCAAGGCTATCAAATTCAAAAAACATATAAGAACCTAATCTAATTGAGCCTAAAATAAAATCATTATAATTAATATTCGTAAAAATTGAACAGGAAGTGAAGAAGAGGGATAGCTCCATCTCGTTGACTGAAATAATATTCAGACAATGAAACCTGAAAATTATCTAACAACTATCCAGGGTATCCACAGAATCCACCTTTGGGTTCAGTAAACCATACAAACCCTTGGTTCGTAATTACTCAATAATAAAAAAACAGTAAAATTCCCTAATTATTCAGCTGAATTTCAGCAAAATTCCAGAATAATCAGCACATAATTTCCATCTTAATTAATATTTAAAATATATATATTAAAACCACCCGCTGTTTCAAAGCTAGGGTAAATTATTTTTTTGAAATACAAACCCAAAGCTCGACAGAATGGATACATGAGCTGTATTTCCATCTTTCATCCATAGCTCAACCAGACGAAAAAGATTTCAGAATTATAATCAACAAATATTCAGCAGAATTGAGAAATATTCAAACAAAAATATATACAGAGTGCGAGAGAACTGACAGTGGAATTTGGAGATTTGGAAGGAATTGCAGAAGGTACAGGGATATGAAAGGTGAATAGCCATTCTCTCTATTCCTGCACTCCTCAACTGAAGATAATCCTCTGAGTGAGAATAAGAGCTGTTAAAACGCAGCGTTTTGTCGCTCCTCTCCCGCTCTCAAAATCAGTGTTTTTAGTGTTTCTCCAACTTGGGCGTGTGTAATTTATTTATACATTTTTGTCCAAAAGAAATTAATAATACTAAGAGCTATAAGAGCATCTCCAACAAATGAACAAAAGAAACCTTTCAAGAAATGAAAGAATCCTTCAAGCAAAATGATTGCTAAGCGCAATAATCGTCATCAATATTCTAGTATTATCATGGGACTGCTCACCAACAATCTTATTGAAGATGAAAAATTTTCATTTACCCCTCAAAGAAGATCGCCGGTGTTGTTTCTAGGCATTTTCTCAAGACTTTCAACCAAACACGTAAGATAGCTGTCGCCGCTGTCGGTTTAGAGATAAAAGAGAGAAGATCCGACCGCAGAGAAGATCGGTGATGTAGATGTTATTAAAGGGCAGTTAAAGAGATAAAGAAGAGATAGAGAGAGAAGACCGACCGGGTCACGAGGATCCCAAGGTCTAAGTAAAAACCATTCAAGACTAGCCATTGAGCGCGCATCCGATCAAAATTTTATTAATCCCAACATATTTATTTTAAATTCTATATTTTTGACAAATTATTTATTTTTAATTGTTTTTTATAAGAAGTACAAAAAATTTTAAAAATTATTTAATATTTGTAATAAAAATAATGTTCAACTACTAAAAATTATTAATTAAATATTTATATTTATTTTTATACTTAATTAAATATTTATTTTTATTTATATTTATATTTTTAAATAAAATTTATAATAGATTAGTATATATAACGAATTATGAGGCTTACTTAATTATTAAGAATATAGTGCTTAAAATTTAATAAATTTTTTGATAATAAAGTTTTGGGATTGGCCACTATTTGAAATTACACCCTTTTATCTTTAAGGTTAAATCTCAAAGTTAATTTTTGTTCTCACACCCTTTACCTTTAAACTAAAATCAGTCAAGGAATCAAAAAGATAGCTTTTGGGACAATGGTAATTTTTGCTAAATGCCGAAAATGCTCTAAGGATTAAATGATTAAAGGATATTTTGTCCCAAATATTATCAGATGGTCATTTTTTTAGAAAGCTTTTACGCTTAAATACTTTTGGCTATAATGTAGAAGAAATTATCTCTTATCGGGAGATCGACCGGCATCCTCTCATACATATTCTTTTAGAAAAATCATTTTTTGGAATATACATATGTATTATACAATCATCTCTATTTTTATCATTTTTTTAATTTGTCCAATCATCTCTATTTTTATCAAATTTTTAATTAAAAACCATTAAATCTTTAGACTAACTTAATCATAAGGGATAGCTCAAATCATCTAAGGTTTTCCAATTTAACCCAATAGTCACTAAGTCGAGCCGTCTTAAGTTCGGGTCCCCCTAAGGATTGAATCTTAGGATTTAATCCAAAGGTCACTAATTCAAGTCCCCTTAGGACAAAGTACTTCAAGGCTATATGGGATTAGTCTAAGTGCACACAAACTGATCCAAACATCCACGATTATCAACAAAAAAAAAAAAAAAAATCTTTGTAATCGATAGTCAAAATCATTTTTAATTAAAAATTATAATGATGGTTGACTCACTTAAATATATTTAGATTCGGTTTTTCACACAGCAAGCTTTTGTTTGGCTGCTGGGTAAACATGGAAAGAAGAAAAGAAAAAAAGAATGCAACTTTGGACCTAGGGGTAAATCAAAACAGACAATAGATAGTAGACCATTAGAACCATCTCTGTCCCTCCATTCTCAGAGGTTTTAATGTTTTACTGATCAAATCTGTTAGGGTTTTGCCACCTGAAACATGAACCAAGTTGTTTACCAACAGCAAAGAAACCCTAAATGTAACTCCCAATTTTAGACCATTCGATCCATCTCAACAATGAAAATCGGCGATAAGGAGGAGGGATCCTGGTTCAAGTGTCACAATTAGTTCCATTATAACTACAAAGTTTAGCGAACAAAAAATAAAATAAAATTATCAGCTGCCTGCATGAAAAACCTGGAAAATCTCAACCACCATAGAAGAAGGGGAAAAAAGCATAACAAAATAGTGAAATATATCCAAGTAATCCATCAAATTTGAAATTGCAATTATAAAAACAACAGCCTTCTACAAATAGCGGCCAGCCTCCTACGAATGGCAGCATATAAGGCCGAGCCAACAAAGACAAAAAAAAAAAAAAGGATATGTTATAAAAATAGTTTTATCATACATGGGAGCTGCAGGATTCTCTAATGCCCAAAACAGATGAGCAGCTCTCACCCACCAGTTTTTACAATTAACATGAAAGAAACAGATCAAGAAAAGGAAAGAAAGATTCAGAGAGGCACAATTTCTTCCTCTTTCGAGCAGAGCATTTACTGATAATCAAGAGCACTGTTCGTCCATAGCATACGCAGGCAAGATAGAGATTCTTCGCCCATTTTTCCTGCACGTAAAATCAAATTTCAGAGATTCATATCCTAATAATTAAAACAATATCAGCTATTCCTTGAAATGCCTGGATTAGATTGCCATATTATGTCTATGCCGACGACAAAACAAAAATTTTACCACCATTCTCAAGACTAAGCATTGGCGCAAGTTTTTTTACTTAATGATTTAATATAACTTTTTATTTTTATCTAAATTTTGAGATAATAAATTTTTAAATAAAAATTAAAATACATACAATTTTTATTCAATTAGCATGAAAAAAAATCATTAGAGTTTCAATTTGATCATAAAGTATATGATTTTCTCATATTAGAATATTTAGTTTTTTCTTAATAGAAAAAACCATTCAAAAAAAGCATTAAGAAAAAACCAAAAAGTCAAATAGTTTGGCCTTTTTTTTATTTAGCCAAAAATTTCAAAATTTCAACAATAAGTCGTGAAAAAATAAAAGAAAACAAACAACCTAAATGCTTAAGGCAAATTGCTTTAAGCAAAAAGCCAAAAAAACAAACTGCCACATAAAACATTTTCAAGCAAGGCAATAGTGTCATAGGTCAGTTAGGTTATTCTTGCAAGGGTAACTGAAAAGTGTGTGAGAGACTATAGCAATTTAAATTGTCAGATAGATAATAGGATCACCATTTCTACAGCAATTTTTTTTCTTAAAGGCCGGGTAAAACCTCCAACGGCTCCTGTGCATGATTTTAATTGGTAACCATTGGGTACCCTAACCCAATGCCTTACACCAATTGAACTACCCGGTTTGGTATATAAAGTGTGCTACAGGTGTGTGCGTATCCATTTATGGTTTACCTTGACATGTGTACTTGGAAACTGGGATGTCCTTAGAGTTTCCTGGGTTTCATCACCAGGTTTGCGCTTGGGCACACTCAAGATGAGTGCAGATTGATCCCAAGTTGCAGCCGTCGATGTTATTCGATAACCACTGTCCCACCTTCTGTGTATGCCCTCACTTGGATAGAGAAAATCAAGCTCCACAACCTATGAAAATTCATCAAGTCAGAGAAACAGAGAACAATCAAAACCAAAAACCTGAAACCATTATGAACTGCAACCATAGTAAAATAAGCAGATATTAGAAGATATATGGTGTCATAGTCTCAACATTTAAAGATTGTCTATTTCAAGTAATCCTTGTAATGTGAGCTTAATAACTTACAAAGATTAAAGCACCAAAAATCTGCATCAAAGCTTTATGAAAACTGGATCCAGTATTTAAATAAGATTGCATTTTGAGCAAAGCAAAGGACACCATTTGAACCAAATATGAAATCAGGAAGTCCAGGGTAACTCTAATCCCTTAAAGGTTGATACTTTGTCTCCATCTGAGGAATTTAACTCGCAGATATTAAAAATAAAAATCGCCATTTGTTCACACCTAAGAAAAGCAAAACTGCAATAAATTTCTTAAATACAAATAGAAGCAACTACTAAAGATGTTCAAAATCTTTTGGCAGTATTCAATGGTCAACTAACGAGGTGACTTTCCAATAGGATCAGTGTAACTTCAAGACAGGTTGCCTATTCTGAGAATGAAAGGGGAAAATATGGACAGTAAGATATGTAATAAGAGCTCAGCCCAACCTGATCGCTAAAGCCAGCATTGCGAGACATGACTACACCCCATCGACTTCCAGCAGTTGCCATTGAAGTTACATGGAACTTTCTCTCCACTTCTTGTTTATCCATTTAAAGGGGAAGGTGTCGCTCACTTTGTAAGACTGTTGAGTATATTGTGTGCCTGCAGATAATTGATTGTAGTCAAATGATAAAAGTGTCTGAAAATAACTACCATAAATTACCAATTGGAGACCATAATCAGTGTCTCCATGTAAATAGGTAGTATAAAATGACAAGCATCCATTAAATGCAGAAAAACCATGACAAAGTATAAAGCACTGAAAATGCACAGCAGCTGACATAGTAACAGTTGAAATATACAAATTTAGTCACTGCAAAAATAAAATAAGTAAAATTTCGATAAATTAACAACAAAGCAGCACCAGCAGATTCCCAAAATGAAGAGCATGGAGGACTGGTTAGGCAAATGAAAATGCAAGTAAATGTCTAGATCATAATAGCAATAAGAGAATTGCCCGGGCGCCTGATAACAATGCTAATGTTTCAACTACCCAATCACGATGCTTAAGCATCAAGCAGAAAAAACTATTACCTTACCAAATTACCAAAGATTCAACATTCAGAACTACTTATCAAAAAAAAACATTCAGAACTGTTTAAGATTTGCATGAAGTTGACCAGTCAAGTCCCCAAAGATCCTGGCTGACCAATACAAGACAAAACCAGCTCAATATCAGCTTTGAAACTCAGAGCTTTAAATTACAGCTCCCAAGAAGCTCAAAAGGTTGAACCTCCCTAGTCCAAAAGTCTGATAATAATGACCAGCCAATGCTCATAAATCTTCTTAGCTTCCCAAAGAGGCCCTTATTTTCATCGCTGCAGGAAACCAACATGGAACAGTAAAAATAGTATACAGTCCCCCATCCAGCAAGCAGCGATTTGGTCAATCCCATTTATCCTTGCAAGCAATAGAAAGGAGTTTCTACATTAGAGACTTTCCTCATAAGGAACAGACCACAAGTTTGTTTACTTGTTGATACTCCCATCAAAATTAGGTTCTGAAATGGTGCGACATTAAATCCATGCTTGTCAAAAGCAAGCATCTAGTAGAGGTGTATTTAAGAGCGCTGGAGAATGGAGTCAATGGACGACTATAGGTAGAGAATTCCACAATAATAAAATTGTTTACTTCCTCCATAAGTTCTTGTTGGTCCAAAAGAGACTATATCTGGACCAAATAACAACAACATTCCAAGCGATTGTTCTTAGCTTCTACCTGTAAAACACCCAAATGCAAGTTTCAGTTCTACACACCATATCCAACAATATATTACTTTACTACAAACATAAGGATAAAAGTTTGAAGAAGCCATACAATGACACTAAAGACATGTTATTCCCACTCCTTCAGAAAAATAACCAATTTCCAGCTCAAAAAGTGGGGCAAATCTCAAAGATAGAGAGCATCATTCATCATGAGTCTTGCACAAAAACATCAACTCACCGTGTACCCCCAGTACCGTTTCACATTTCAACAAGTAAACCAAAATTTATGAGAACATTTTCAAACATAAATTTCATTATAACAAATTTAACAGAACATGAGGTCACCAAACATCAAACAGGGTGAAAACTCAAGAATAAGAAGCCTAAATATGTCTATTTTCAAAAGGTCCCTTCCATCTATTCTAGCAAGGATTAACTAAATAGCATTTGTTATAATTGCAAACACCAGAGGTCAATCCATCAAATCACAAAGTAAGCAAATAAAGATCAACCTTTGGACATCACAACAAGTGAACTTCCATTGTTAGCACCAGCAATGGAACTGATATAGAAGTTCCTCTCCCATTGTTCCATGATCCATTCCTGGTACATCAGAAAAATGATCCTGAATTATAAATAAAAAGAAGAATAATAAGAATAATTTTAAAAAATAAATAACTATGAACACCAGAATATCACCTTGTGTAAGAAGAAAGGTGACAACTCATAAACTTGGTGTGTGAAACCAGTTCCAGCATCCATAATAAGTGCCCACAGATTTGAGCAAGATGCAACACAACTGATAAGCAGTCCATCTGCATTTCCTCTGTCCACATGTTGTGCCAACCTTCCATCGGCAACATTGTAATGGTACCTAATTACCAAAGACATGAGCAAGGCATTAAGCATCATATAAAAGAAAGTTGCGCTTGAGGCTTGACTCAAATGGTAAAGGGTTGGGGAAGGTTTGCGGGGGTTCTAGATTCAAGTCCCAATGGGGAGAACAAATTCACCCATCAAATAATAATAATAATAATAACAGATAACCATTATCATTTCAATTATTGCTTATCCATTATTCTATACATTGAAACCATTGAAAATACAATTACTACAGGCTTTACAGAAAGGGTTCTACTTTAAAACTATACCATATAACTGACCTATCGATAAAGGGAAGAGATACTTATAAAAGAAGATCCAAAGGTGTATAATATCATTGATGGTAACTATTTAATGAAAGAACAAAGAGATCTGAGTAAATGCTAAATCGGTATTAAGTAAAGATATGCTTCAAATTAAAGGTAAAAGTGTGATCGTAACAATAAGTTTGATGGAACCAAGAGTGTGAAAATGAATAATGGCAGAATGAAGGAAGAAGATTTTGCCCATGCATTATACAGGAACTAATGACATGGAGGAGCAATGTCAGGATGGCATCTGATCGATATAAATCTATCGAACTAGTAGATAATTTTGCAGTTCAGTCATGCTTCATGATACAAGATGTTTGGCAGTTTAAAAACCAACCACAGCCACAGTTCAAATGAAGGTCTCCAAGAGAGAGCAAAAAACAGAGAGTTTATTAAATAAGAATGTAGAGGAAGCAACAATCTGGGCCAAAATGGCAACAAGTCTGCTAAGTTTATTTTGTCCACTCAACATAGTGTAATATAGTTGGTCCCAAAAGTGCCTTATTGACAAGATAAAGACTAAAAGAACAAGTGATAAAAATAACTTCAAAGTGCTTACTCAAAAGTAGAAGAAATTAACTCTTATAAGCCTGGATGATAGAAGTGTTGTCATTCAAAAGGGGACCATAAACTCACAGGCAATAAAACCTCATTTGAACAAACATAACAAATAATCCCATTATATCTAATATCAAATACTTCCTGATTTTCTTCTGATATTTACACATGTGGAAAAGTAAAACATGCAAAATGTATGAAAAAGGCACAAAGTTGTTATGCACCCAAGACGGCTCACCTCTGTTTCATTGGTAGCCTAGCATTGTACACTGAAATCCACTGGGTAGCAGGAATTCCCAATCGAACCTTTTTCTTGGGTTGCCCATCATCTTCCTCCTCAACATTCAACCTACCCCGTTTTTGACCAACTTGATAGATAATCTAGCAACAATTAAAATAATAGGAACAAGTTCCCAATGAGCACACAAGAAAGCAAGATCAAGTCCATACATTCACAGTAATCAGGGTTTAATTACCTTCTGAGCTCCATCAGTGTTTATGGGCCTTATAGTTGATTAGGTCCAATTAATCCTCAAACAGAGATATTAGCTTGGAGTAGTTTGGTTCTTCATCAAATTTCATGTCTACGATAACTTCAAGAAACTGTTTAAGAGGTAGGGCAGAAGCAGCAAAGCATTTCAGGAGATGTTGCCATCTTTTCTTTGCAAACAAGCAGGATTTATTATCGCCTAACAGGGAAAACAAGCAGATGCACACATAAGCTGGTTTAATGAATGGAAACAAGCACAATTAAATAGGACTTTGAAAAATATACCTGATAGCCTTGCTAGGGTAATCCTGCCACGATGCAGAAAAGATGAGTGTATATGCAAGAGACTCTAGATCATCTCTTCTGCTGGCAAATTCTTCCTAAGTGAGCATGAACACTAGCATATCTTAACAGCTCTGAATAAAGCAAACAGTAAAAATAGTCAAGAAAGATCGATAAATAAAAGTTCGGAAAATCACAAAGCACAGCCCAAAAAAACACAACATCAATTCACCTAAACATATCAGGCCGTTGATCATATTCAACATGTTCAAATAGTATTGTTCCTCCACTTGTCGCTGCAATATCATGAATTGGTGACGACAAAGATACAAAAAACATAAAAGGATAAACCTTTGCTTAGGCAACAGAAAAGGATAAACTTGAAAAGGCTTTAAAATATTTACTGACCTAATCCCAGGTCAACAAGAAACAACTTCTTCTCCTGTGATGTGGATGGCTGGCCCAGTAAAAAGTTTTCCGGTTTACATCTCCATGCATTACTATCTGGTAACCATTCAGTCATGATGAGAAAGAATGGACAATGGAATTGAAGCATACAGGAAACTGAAATTGATGGAGCACAATTTTCCAAATATCCTCTAAAAAGCTTCGGAAGACAATTGAAACCATCGATATTAAAAATTAACAAAACTGAGAAACGAGTACCCTTTTGAGTGCATCTTCTCTAGGATTGATAAAGACTCAACTGCAATACAAGCTACCATTTCGAAGACATCCTAGAATATTTCAAATCAAGATATTTATAAATGAACCATATAGCATACATCAAATGTTCAGCAGACACAGAATATGGTTCACAGAAAGTAAAATCTCCAGGTTTGTAACAATTTCTTCTTAAGTAAATACAGATGCTCCAAATATATAATCCCAGGTGGACAGAATTTTCTACTCAAATAAGACCACTGAAATCAATCCAATAAAGACATATCAAATTTTCAATTCAGCAGAAAGTAACAAAGACAAAAATCAAATATTGAATCTTGTAAAAGTGGGATACTCACGCTTGCCCTGAAGAATTCCATACATCCCATAAACTAGGCCCTAGCATGTCCATAACCTTTGAACATATGAGAAAATGTTAGACATGCATAAAGATATAAAAAGATAAGACACATTGCAGTGGATCATACCATCACATAATAGTCTCCTTGCTTTCCTTTATAGTGTACTCTAGGCACTCCATGACTGCCACCCAGAGTGCTGTTTAACAAATAATAACAAAGTTTCAAATAAAAATTCTAAATATAGGGTTTGGGTGATTTGACAAAGACACTCATTCTTTGAAAGAAATAGGGATTGCAAATAAGATATCCTGCTTGAAAAAAAACATAAGACATACTTGTACACCTGCCACTCATATGGAGGGCCATAGTTACAGCCTTTGCTGTTTCTGTGCTCGAATTTCAAAGCTACCTGATAAAAACCCAATAAGAAGAATGAGGTCATAATATGATTACTTTAAATTACACTAATTTTAATTCAGATACACTATGTAAGAAATCTGTGACTAGGTTACCTCCAAAGCACCAGGACCACTGCTGCCTATTTCACCTGTAACACGTCGACCAACAAACACTTGACCAAAACCACCCTTACCCAACTTCTTTTCAATCTTATATACAGGTGATCCCCCTACTTGAACCTGAAAATGAATCCACAATAAGAACTTCCAATAAATAAAACGAACCAAAAGATACCACAAGTAAACCACGATTTAATTAAACCGTGTTATTGGACAAACAATTTGATTTATAATTTAAAAAGCATGCTTCTTCTGCATTATCATTTTCATATGTATTATGTAATTTAAATTTAATTCCAAATCCAGCGGACACAAAAAGGAATTGAACATCAACTTGGAAGGAGACTTCCAATTTCATGCAACCATTCTCAAAAATTAATCCCTTAAATAACAGAGAATAACAGACAAAATAACTTAACCTATGCCCCGCATAATAAGGCATATAAAGGGATGCACCTCACTCTACTAATTGATGCATACATGAGGAATGCAAACTAATACAGGCCCCATGCACAACCTTCTGAGCGGATGCACTAGAATTGAACTAAATTTCCAACCATCTTGCGAGAAGTTGCTGCACAAATACTTAAAACTTCTAGCAAAACATTTAATGAGGTGGCGGCCTCAGTTGAAGTTTTTTTTCTGATGAGCAAAGCGAATAAAATATTATAAACAAAGATTTCCAAATCATCACTCCAAGATCAGTTGAAGATAACAATAGTATACAGAAGTTCACTTGAGCTTTCTTTTAGAAAATTTCTACATTCCTTCAGCTCATCATCATTGCTCTTACTGTGGGTATGAATATGGGGCATCCACCCACCCCTGCCATAATGGAAAAAAATTGATGCAAAACTAACATTGAACCAAGAACTTATAATTTAACAACACCAATCCACTCGACAAAAAGAACAATTTGATAATGTATGCATGGAGTACGTGGATCAGAGTTTCTATACAAATTTGGCTTTTTCTTCATAAGCTTTCTGAACTCCCTCAAAGAGATATTGGTCGTACTTAGTTACATCAACCCATTGAATAAGAAACGACAATTCACCAATTGTAAGTATATAATCAAGGAAATTCGGGCTTACCCTCTCTGGGAACGGAGCGGTACTACCTTCCTCCTCCTGCCCAGTAGCCTTATTTGCACTCAAGCCCCCACTGTCATCACCCATCATTCCTCTCTTCCCAGCCCCTCCTCCCTCTTCCTTGTCCGCCAAAAATCCACGCTCTTCTTCTTCCGCAGCCTTCTCCGACTTCTCCTTTTTCGAACCACTCAGCCCCTCCGATATCACAATCACCTGCCCCTTCCTCTGCCTCTTCCTGACCACCCGCGGCCGCGTCGCCTCCACTACCACTGCCTTCCCCTTCCCTGCTGCTGCAGCCGCCGCCTCCACCGCCCTTGCCTTGGCAACGGCGGCACGGGTCCGTATATAGTTCCCAACCAAGTGCTCCGATCGCTTCGCCCGCTGGTCTACCGGATCACGGCTTCGTCGTACTCCTCTCCGCAGCTCCGGCATTCTTCACCCATACAATTCACGCAGATTCGTACCGAATCGACCATTATCTTCGTCAAAAACGAAGCTGTCCAAACCTCTCCATCGCTATATCAACACCGTCCGATCCTCTCAGAAAGAACCCTAATCCCACCCAAATCGAACACCTAATAAAGCCGAAAACTGTGGTTAACTTAGTAGAATCTGGGAAGAACAGGTTTGAATTCTCTAGGGACTAGGGTTAGGGTTTCCAGAAACGGTAAACGAAACGCGTCCAAGGGAAGAAAGAGGGGAGGCGTTCCTGGGAGAGAGAGACTCGAAAAAGGTATGGGTTTGGTGTGGGACCAGAAAGTCCATCTCTGGTCAAATGAGAGAACGATACACACCAGCTTCTGCCACGTGTACAGATAGCTTTCCAATTCAAAATGTAAACTATTAAAAATTACAAAAACACAGCGTGGAATGGAATAAGTCGTTTTTATTTATTTTTTTATCTTAACAATTTTTATGCAATATGGCTCAAATTTGAGACCCCCTCTTTTGTTTATATCCTATATTTTTAAACTTTAAATATTTTACCAATTCAACTGTGCTATAAACAAAAATAAGCTTATTTAGTAATTATTTTTGGTGAAAACTCATATACGGATCATATAATCTCTGACGCATAGAGCCACCCGATCGGTCGACGTATTAACCTGTCAACATCTAACTACAAAACAATCAGCAAATACAGAATGCCATTCCGTCGCTCTTCCGACGCCAAGTCGATCGACCCAGAGAAATGAAAGAGCCTAACTTTAACGGTTAATCTCAGATCTTTCTTATCGCGATTCCCTTCCTTTACGGAGGAAGAAAAGATGATTCGATTTACATGAAAAGCTTGATTTCCTTCCTAAACGAAATAGTATGATGTGGGAGTTCTTGTGCGCCACAATATTCTTGCCTTTTTTATGGCACGATTGACCGTAATCAAGGCTTGGGCACAAGCCACCACCTCCAAACGATTATATGTGTGAGAGAAAGATCTTTAAACCGAGAGATCGCCGAAATGGGATCATTACCACTGCCTCTGTAGAGATGGTTCCCTACAGATATGATAAGTCTAGCAAGCATGTCCCTTGCCTGACCTGAAGACTACATTCGACCCTGGGCCACATTTCAAGCCTCCCACAGAGTTTGCAGCGCTGCTTGCACTCATGTTCGCCTCACGAATTAGCTACCGGGCCTCTGCACCACATATTATCATTCCTCGCTTTCCTCTTTCAAGCCCATATTCGATAGAGATGATGGGTGATTTTTTAGTTATTTTTGACAATAAATCACCCATTCCATCGTTTTATTTCCTATATATCGGCTTTTTTTATAATAAAATTGTTTATTTCACTCAAATATGGGTTTGCCATTGTTTTTCATGTTTTTGTCATCGACCTATTGAGACTTATTTTGTCGTCGACTTACTACACCCGGACATACAATTATATCGCTGACAAGCACTTCTTCGCGCCAGATTGATCAAGTTTCAAATGACACGATTTGATCCGACATAATCATCAAATCATGTTCATCAATATACTATGCTTTCTTTAATCTTGCGATTCCGTACATTATTATCAAATATACGTTTCTAAATAATTTTTTTTACTATTAATATGGATATTACATCATCTTTTAAAGTTTTTACAATTTTTTATTATGTGTGTAAATATAAATAGAGAGAGAGATTATTTTAACTTGTATCATTATCATTATTTTTAGAATTCATTAGGAAATAAAATTACGACATATGAAATTATAAAACATATAAAGACATTAAAAACATTCAAAGTCTATAATTAAATATTCCCCTTATAAAAAAAATAATAGAATAAAATTTTAAGTTTATTAAAGGAAATATAATTTCCACATTATAAAAAAATATTTATCAAATAAAAATATGACAATTATCAATTAACTATACATGGTTAATTGAACACGGGCAGATACTTGCGGCTCCCCTCGCTTATTGGGAAAATCTTAGAGACCGACTTAGAAGTAGAAATCAAGGGTGGCAAATTAAACTATTATCTCAAGCGACGAACGAGATTTTAATTAAAGTTGTGGCTCGGCAATTCCCACGTACTATATAATAGCACCCTGTAATTTTTAAATGGTTATAAAAAAAAAAATTATTATTTTAAAAATTAAAATAATGATATAAAGGTAATTCTTCTATGAAACATATATATAAATAGAAAAAAAATAAAAATATTTTATTATTTATTGATCCTCCTCGCTTTCTTTGCTCGCTGAATCTCTAAAACCAAGCGATCTCATCTAAAATACAAGAATTCAAATATAAGATATTTTTCTTATTTATTTTCTTAGATTTATTGGTATAGATTCTTTAATTTTGTATCAGCTCATAATAAATAAGAAAAATATCTTACTCTAAAAAACAAAATAAAATACTAGTTTGTGGTATTGTATTGAATTATTTTGAGAATGAAAACGAAAAATATAGGATTTAGATTTTACTCTATTTCTTTAAAAAACAAAATAAAATACTAGTTTGTGGTATTGTATCGGGAATTATTAGAATCTAAAACTAAAATAAATAAAGGCCGTATGCTTTGAGTTCAGAAAAAGTAGTAATGGATCATCGACATAGAAATATGAAAAAAAAAAATTAAAAGAATAAAAATGAATATAATAGGGGACTAAGAAAAAAAATTTGAGAATTGTAGGAATTAACCATATGTATGTGATAAGTAAGTTGAAAAGTCAAAAGGAAATATTATCGTGATTTTTGGTTTGAGGAATTTAAAAGACAAAAAATTGGCAATTTATAAAAAGTCAAATACTAGTTTGTGGTATTGTATTGAATTGTTTTAAGAATGAAAACGAAAAATAAATAAAGGTCGTATGCTTTGAGTTTGTGAAAAAAAAAGTTGTAAGGGACCACCGTACTATATAAATATGAAAAAAAAAATTAAAAGAATAAAAGTAAATATAATAGGGGACTAAGAAAAAAATTTGAGAATTATAGGAATTAACGATATGTATGTGATAACTAAGTTGAAAAGTCAAAAATAAATATTGTCGTGATTTTTGGTTTGAGGAATTTAAAAGGCAAAATTGGCAATTTATAAAGTCAAAAGACATATCGTTATGTTAATATCATTTAATATTAAAATAAATTACGTCTAAAGGTATTTCATAAAATAAGTCTATAAAACTTCTAAAGTCTAAGTAAGATTAATATTGGAAAAAAAGTTTATTGATATTCTAACTATTTTAGAAAAAAAAACAAAAGAGGTAAAAATTTGATGATAAATTTTTAAAGAATAATAATAAAAAATATATGACAAGTTTGAAAGCTAAAGTTTTATAAATATACATATTTGATAAGAAATTAATGATATATTTTTGGCAAGTATATATTTTCTATGATTTGAAATTTTATTTTGATAATATTGGGTTCAAGAAAAATATTGAGGGATAATATGATATAAAATATACTATAATAATTATTTTTAGTAAAGTATGTGAATTAATTGGGAATATAAAACAAATAAATATTTAAAATAATGAATTCGACTTTTATATAAGTTTTGAAACTCATTAATTAAATTATTAATAGTTAAGATGTTTAAAATATTATTAGGATTAATAATTTTGACATTATGACGTTGTTAGGATTCTCAAACTTATAATTTTAAGTGAATAATTAATAATAAATAGCTTATTCTTATTATGATATGGGTGAAATATTTATTCGAAATTTTTCTGATTAACTATTTCAAGGATTTAGAGTACTCTTTTGAAGTACGGGATATTAATGCAGATTTTCTATAAAATAATTATTTGTGTTTACGTCATTTTGACGATGCAAAGTTTTGAACTAAATTATATATGATATTGGTTTATAAAAAAAAATTGTTTTTTATTTATTTGATTATTCATAAATCAAAGAGTTATTTTATATTTTAGAATTGTTTTGCTTATGACCGAAAATATAAAGATATGATATTTTGTGATTTAAATTCTTAAATTAAATATTTGACTTTATTGTCTTGGCCATATCAACTTTTAATAATAATGACACTATTCGGCCTGCTAATCTGGAATTATAAATTTGGACATTTACATTCCTTTGTGATAAATATAATTTATTTCCAACCCCAACCCCAAGTGGTTTCTGCTAGTATACACAAGATAAGAATGGTTTCACATGTCTAATCTTAAATTGAAATAATTTGCGACTAGCCACCACTGAAAAGTTTCACGGCTAGACACCATTCGATATTTGATTTATCGTGAAAAATATATTCAAATGCATTCGATTTCGGGATTCGATATAAAAGTATTTGAATCGAAATTTGATATGAAATTGTTTAGATTATATTTGATATGAAGCTGATTTGAGAATGTTTTGAAGTAAATTTTTTAATTTTCCAGCTTATTTTTGAATTGAAAGTTTTGATGACAAACATCCCCTATTTGTTATTATGATTGAAACATTTTGATCAATGAAACTGTATTAACATTTCTTATTGGACGTTAAGCTCACTCTCATTTGTTGATATCTTTTCCGGTACTTTTAGTTTTTGTGATGAGTGATGACTAGGTTAGGGATTCATCGTCATTAAGATTTTATTAAAAGTTTTATGTCGACTTTCATTAACTAATAAGCTTAATGCTATGTAATTGCTGAGTTTTGAAGGTTAATTGAAAAAGTTACTTGGATAATAAAATTAATTTGTATTAGTTCAAAGTTAGAATTTGGGAGATTCTGAATAACTCTATTTGAGATTGTATTCGATATTTAGAAATTTAGAAATAATTTATTGTCGACATGAATTTCTAAATTTGGAGAATTGATGAATTTATAAAGTTACGTATTACTCTGAACATGTGTTTAGTAACTGGCTCAATCTATTTACAAATAAGGTTTATGTGTTTTTGCATTTCAAATATTTGTTTTTTAGCGCGACTCGACAATCATACCAAGCAGGCTCTAGACGTGATTAACAACTTCCCCTTGCCCAAAATACCATCTAATAACTCTAAAGGATAATGAATCATTCATGAGGTAAAACTTGAGTTTTTGGTCAAAATGACCTTTATTGGAAACAATTATTCATTATAGCATACTTTTCAAACTATTGTTTATAGTAGCCCAACAAACCATAATTAGTAAATACAGCTTTATTTTTAAATTAAAGTTACAATTAGTAACTACGATTTCATTTTTTAACTAAAACCATAGTTAGTAACTATAACTTCATTTTTTAACTAAACCCGCAGTTACTAACTATAATTTTAGTGCAAAAATGAAACCACAGTTATTAACTACGACTTCTAACTCTAATGTAAAAAAAAATACTGTAAAGAAAACTTGAATTAAAAAATAAATAAAAATTTTAGAATAGGTACTAAATTGAACAATAGATTGGAAAATATGGCTATAATGAATATTTGTTTCAATAAAATGTTACTTTGATCCCAAACTGAAGTTGTCTCGACATCAAGTATTTAGCCGGATTGTGATTCCATAAAATATTTAAAATCAGTCATAAAATGATGTACTAAAATAATTTCTTCAATAGATTGATACCTTTCTTTCAAAAATAAAAATGATGATTTTATTTAGTGCAAAAAAACTTGTTATTAAATATATATTATCCTCGAAACTGTTATATATGGTTCATAAATATATCAAGAAAATATTAAGAAATGTGATATTTAAAAATATATAAATAACAAATGTATAAATCTCACTTGTAAATTAAATTAAATGTGAAAGATAGTTAATCAGACTCTCCAGCCATGACTATTAAAGTTCAAACAAAGGGATATGAGGGATCGTATGGCATCTCTGGACACTGGCTTCTCGTGATGGTGCTGATGATTCTTTGAATGTGGTAATCAGGACCATAAAACAAATTATCAGCAGTATAGGAGTCATCACCCTTATATAACTATTATTAGAGAGTGGGTCTTACCACTTATTCTACTCACGTGGAATTAATGGGTCACAAAAATAGGCCACTAATAGAAGGACTTAATCCTCATGACCGTTGGTAGGCTTAATCAACATTCTCCCACTTGGTCCATAAATTTAACATCCAATTTAATAAGTAAACAAATACATGAATCATGACGACAAGTCCTCTAATAGCGAGTATTATCTACCATGTATCACAATTTATTTGTCCCTTTAAATAACGACTTTTAATATTTATGAATAATGTAAAACCCAGGAAAAATTTAATTTTTCTGAAAAATGGCAAACAAAGAAAATCGTCAAATGGTTCGGGGTGTGAAGCTTGAAAATTTTTCTGCATCCCGATGATCGAAACGCACTTCAATCGCTGCATTCATTTCGCGAAATCGTTACCCAAAAATTTCATCGACTTTGAAACAATTTAGATTTTGTCACAATTTTCGAGGTAACTACGCCTAATGACCACAGTACCTAGATTTTTACGAGAGAATATCTTATTAGAAATAACTAAAGTAAAGTTCATTTAAAATAAATTGAACTTGAACCTGGACGAAATAAATTATTTTGGAGCATAAACATACTCGAATGAGTAATGGACACATGGCGCGATGTGGGCTACGCCCAAACTTAACAATTAAGTTAGACAAATAAGGCAAAAAAAAAATATATATATATATATATATGGGCCAGAAAATGAGCAGATTTATGCTCTAATAAAGAAAACCCATAGAGTGGGAGAGAAAAATCAAAACTTATCTTTCGATCCGCAGTTCCGTTTGCACTTGTCGAAACGCCATAACGAAAGCTCATCTACTCAATTGTAGTTACGTGCGTACCAAAACACGGATTTCCGCAGAGATCCAAGCGGTGAGTTCTGGGAATCAAAGGTTTAGGGTTTAGGAAGTGTCAACGACACTTCCTAGAGTTTCTTCTACGCCTGCCAGTGCAGGAGATTCTTCATACTTTGCTTATTTTCCATTATAGGCTATTTGGTCAGTTTTAATGCCCCAGGCTGTTTTCTGGGCTCTTTGCCCCAAGGGCCTATTTGGCAAAAATGGTTATGAATGCACTGTTGACTTATACGACGCTCCAAGCAAAATGATTTCTATTAAAATGGAGAATTTGGACTAGTGTCCCTCAAGGAAATTGTAGCCCTATCTGAGAACTTTATATTAGGCTTTTGAATCACCCAAATTGGACATCTATAATCCAAGTTATGGTCCGTTTTCCGGGACTGCCATAGGTTGCCCTGTTTTGGCCGAACCTAATGTCTAGATTTTTGGGACTGAATTTCGATTGGGAAAAGTGAGAATTTGGACTAAGATATTCACAAATTGTAGCTCATCTCGGTAACTCACGTTAGCTTTTGAATCACCCACTAATTCTATAATCCAGTTATGGCCCGTTTTCTCCGGATCAAGCACAACTTAGGCCGTTTAATGGTTTATCTCTGATTGGGACTGTTAGGACTAGTTTCTAACTAAGTTCAAAATTATTACGCTGGCTATGATGGCTGCTATGTGGAATGTTTTGTGAGCATCTCTATGTCATAACTGGTCTTGAGGATCAAGTGTCATTGCTTGACTAAGACTAACGTGTTTGGGTGTCAATGTGTGTTCTAACATGTTGCATGAGATGAATTGTTATGTGCAATGGCCATTACATGGTTTGCTTCAGGTGCGTCATTACTTCATCATAAAATGACATGTTGAATGTGAATATTGATATATGCTCGCATGATAAAGTTGACATGAATGAAATTATTTATGTGGTTTGGTTATGCAGTGTGATGTGATTGTCCATGATAATCGTAAGTGATGTGGACCGTGTTGTCCATGTAACATTCATTACGCACGCGACACAGATAATGCAAATGCACTTTTGCGACAGATATGCACGCGACATCGCATGACATGGCGGTGAGTCCATGGCGTAGATCAACACTATGTTTGCGTTCGGCGGTATGTCGCGGAGTATTACGGTAGATCGACACCGTGGTTCTGTTCGATGGTAGTTCCTAGAAATGGGACAACGTCCAAATGAGTCTCACTTCGTTGCCTAAAAGGAAATGAAAAATACATGTAATAAGATAAAGAAGGAGGGATAGGATAAATTCACTCCGTGAAACCCGATATTCTTTGGCTAGACATATGTATCCAGCCACAGTTCGCTAAAGTGTCTAAGACCTGAAGCTCGCTGATACCCCTGAAATTGCTACTCCATAAAAACACACTCCGGCTTGGTAAAAAACAAGAATATCGGAGCTCATTCAATGATTTTGATTTATAAAACAAAAGCTTTGCTTTGGGAAAATAGTCATCGATGGAACATAAATGACTCGCTTCTACACTCGCATATGCATGTGTGAGAAGCTTCCAAGAGGACCCTGATTACTGACGTAGTGGTTAGTCACATTCTCTTCCATGACATGTGCATATTTGAGTAGAAATGCGTATGTTTTACTTGAATGTGTGACATGGCACGCATGTGCACTTAGGCAGGAGTGTTCTCAGGAGCACTATTCTCATCAAGATTGCTCACTCCGCTACGTGGGACCATATTTCAAGTGCAGGTGGTACACCAGAGGACGACGCTCCTTCAAGGCCGTGATTTCATGAAGTTAGAGATGTGACTTTGATAAATATTTTTGTAAACTATATTGCAATGTGTTTCATTTTAAGATACGTTGGCGTATGCAGAGCGTTGTAATAAACTCCTTATGCACTATCATGGATAGCTGTATATCAGGAATACGGGCATATGTGACCAGGTGGTCATTACCACTTATCGCACTCGGATCGTCACGATATATCATATACAAGCCAGATATTGCGAGACTCTCCTCGAACAAAAGAGTCCCCGCTTCAATTTTCACAAAATACGGGATCCCGGAGCAATAGATTAATAACAAACAGAGCATCGGTTACCTCGAAATCCATAGAAATTCATGTGTCGACTCGTCATTAACCCGACCCCTCGGTTTTGGGGGGCATCACAAATAAACCCTACGTTTATTATGGGTCATAACTTAATGATATTTCTCTAATCACAATAAACTGAATATGCACAACTTTATAAGAAACATCATCTGAATATGAGTTTCATAAGAAAACTAAATATGTACATATGAAATGAGATTATAAAACGAACCCAAGTTCCATATTGGTTACATGATCCTTGAAATTTTTTATTGGCATGCCTTTATGTAAAATATGGGAAAAATTCAATTTTTCTGAAAAAATAGTAAAACGGTAATTTCGGTTGAAAACCTAAAATTTTCTAGATATCGGATGACGAAATGGACTTCCCCGTTGAATTCGTCTCGCAAAATCTAGTTACCTTGTCGAATTTCGTCGGATTCCGAGACAATCATAATTTCATGTTTTTCGAGGCACCGGATGTCAGGTGACACATGGCATGAGCATGTGGATGCCACATGGCACCCTAGGGGAGTGACACATAGCATGAGCTATGTGGTGCACTTGTGTGAATGACTTACATTGAGTCATATGTCAAAAGAGGGAAATAAAAGGACATTAGAGAAAAAAGAAAAAGAAAATCAAATGGAAGAATAAAGAAAATAAAAATAAATTGAAAATTTAAAAAAGAATGAGCTGGAGCAAACAGGAGAATTTAAGGATTAGAATAAAAACAAAACAAAAAAAAAAAAAGGAAGAAAGAAGACCAATAAAAAGAAATTAAAAAAAAAGGAAAAAAGAAAAGAAAAGAAACGGTAGTGAAAAGAAAAGGTAAGAATCGCCATTTTTGGAACAAAAAGGGCAAACGTGAGCGGAGAAGAGAGAAGAGAGAGAGAGAAAGGAAAGGATTTTCGCTTATCTCAAGACCCACGAAAACCGAGTCATTGCCTCGTCGAGCCAGGTTAAAAAGCCGATCCACGCACGCAATATACGCCAGACTAAAATCTGGAAGCCACAACTCACGAGGTGTGTGAATTTCCTACTTTGAATATTTTAACATAAAATGTCATGTAATGACATAGCAATGGGGCCGTATCAGTTCTCAATTTAGTCCAAATATTTTCGACTCGAATATCGGAAATTTTCGGACTTGTTTCGTAGTCCCTGACCGCCGAGGTTTATTTTTAATCCCGACCGATGTCTTCTGCTTACAGTTTTTCTGCATCACCGTAACTGCTGGATGAATGGAACCAAAAACGGTTCATGGTTGTGAAGGGACCGAGAGGTGCCCTGTTTATGTGGGTTCGAGATTCAGGTCATTTTATGTGTTATTGTTGGAAAAATAAATAACATGTTGTTGCGTGTAAAAATCATGTTTATATATAATTGTTTGACGTATTAACATGAAAATTGTGATAAATGTAAATTATATGTATGAAATATACTATCCTAATTTATAAATGCTGTATGTAGCTCTTATCAGGTATGTAACATAACATCACATGAAATGACATGATCAGATTCATATGCACCTGGCCACATCACGCCGAGCTCCGTGTGGGGTGCATGGTACCGTTATTCATCATTATTCAGGAATGTGTGGTGAGCTCTGAATTGACAACGTCTAAAATCGAGACTCACTGGGCTGTATAAAATAATAATAATAATAAATTTCGTGGTGTTCGAAAGGAAGCAAGACGGGTAGATACCCCCGTGGTGAAATACCTAAATTTTATTCTTTGCTCCACATATGTATCTAGGCTATGAAATTTCGCGAAGTGCCTGGTTACGTATGGCTCGCGGTGAGACTACACCCGCAACCCAAATAAACACACGAGATTTAATAAAGAAAATCTGGCTTTAATATCGAGGGTTGTCTATCAGTTTAAGTCATTTCGGTGAAACACCAATGACTAGTTTTCACACTTAGCGCTGCGGTGAGGGAGCCGGCCGATTCGTCAGGTCAGAGGCGCTCATCTCATGCATGACACACAATATTTCATATAGGATTGTATTATTTATATCGAATATGACTGGATGTTTTATGTACACCATTGCATGTGTATTTTAGGTGGGGAGTAGCCCTTGTAGGAGAATTTTATACATCAAGCATTGCTCATCCTGCTACGTGGGACCCTTTTTCGTGTAATAGGTACAGGAAACGACGCTCCGACGAGGCCGTGATTATGAAGGAGGCCGATGTATGGCCTTGATATTTCCTTTGTAAAAAAGTATGTTGTATAAAAGAATTGTAACTAAATTCGTTTGGGACTATTGTCTAAATAGTTGGGTATGTAATTATGGTAAGAGAGAGAGCCGTGGTCGGACTCTTACGAACTGTAATTAAGTGTTTTATTTTCATATTTTATAATTAAATGTGAATGAATGGGTCCCTGTAAATGGATGTATATTGGGGATATGGACAGATGAACCCTGTGTGGTCAATACTACTTCTGTTGATACCCTGGATGAGTTATGATTATACTGTTATACAGGTTATATGTTGGGTAGAGCTCCCCGAACAAAGGAGACTCTGCCCATTTTTTTTTTGAAAACATGAATCCCGATAAATGGGACACAACGGTGTGGTATCGGGTCACCCGAAATCCACATGAATTCGCGGTTTACTAGGGTTGTCAACGACCTGATTTGGGCGCTACACTTTAGTCATAGGATCTAACTCAATGCTTATGTGCTCAATGACTACCTTATGTTCTTTAACACGTTCCCTGATGGCTAAGTACTTTATGTCGATATGTTTACTGATTCCTACTTTTGTCATTTTTAGCTGTAAAAACAATGATGAGTCATTACAATATAATCTTAAGTGGGCCTCGGATGGAATCAATGATTCTCAAGCCAACAATTAAACTCTTTAGCCAAACACCATGTGAAGTGGTCTCAAAACAATAAACAAACTCGACCTCCATAATGGAAGTGGTCATTGGCAGTCCGTCTATTCCTCCAATACTTTTTTTCTTACTAGCATAAAAATACAACCTAATGTAGACTTTTGAGTCCACATGCCCGAAGAAAAGAAGGCCTGAGAGCAACACCAAGTAACTGGGTCCTTCAGACGTCAAAGATGAAGTGCTTGACCTTTCGAGGTAGCTCATTACCTTCTTTGCAGATTTCCAATGGTCGACCCCTGGATTACTCTGATATCTGCCTAATACTCCAACAACATAGGCAATGTCAGGTCTGGTACAAACCTGTGCATACATGAGACTTCCAACAACCAAAGCATATGGAGTGTCTCTCATCTTTTCCCACTCAGCACTGCTCTCGTACACTAGTCTAAACTCGAACCTCACAATCTTCACTATGGGAGCTGGACTTAGTGAACAGTTTTTCATTTGAAATCTCTTAAGACTTTGTTGATATAAAACTCTTGAGACAAACCCAAAATGCTTCTAGATCTTTCCCTATGGATCTTTATGCCGATGACATAAGATGTCTCACCCATATCCTTCACATCAAAGTTCTTTTATATGAATTGCTTCACCTATATAATGTTCTGTACATCATTAGTTGCTAACAAAATAATCCACGATAAAACAAGATAAAGATATCTTACTCCCACCGATCTTGTGTATATACAATTATCCATGACATTCTCTTCAAAAAACCATAAGAAGATAAGGACCCTGAACTTTAGATACCATTGTTAGAAGCTCGCTTTCAAACCAGAGCATGGATTCTTTTCTGCTTGCAAACTAAGTGTTCACCGCACCAGAGGAGAATCCTTTAGGTTGTTTCATGTAAACCTCTTCCTTTAGTCCACCACAGAAAGGTAGGTTTCACATCCATCCGATGTAACCTTAAGTCAAAACGAAAGCACAAAGCCATGATTATCGAAGATAATATTTCTCGATACCGGAGAAAAGGTTTTGTGGTAATGATTCTCTCTTCCTTTTAAGGAATTCTTCGCCACGAGTCTTGTCTTATGTCTCTCAATGTTGCCTTGTGAGTATTTTTTAGTCTTAAAGACCCTTTTACATCCTAATGGTTTTACACCATAAGTGTAATCCAACAAAACTCCAAACTCTGTTAGAGGCCATATAATTAATCTCATCTTTCATGGCTTCATACCATAATTCAAATTCTTTAGAACTTATGGTTTGTGAAAAGGTTTCTGGATCATGTTCAGCTCCTATGTTGTAATCTTATTCTTGCAAGTACACGACATAATCACTAGGAATAACTGAATTTATGACCCTAGTGTATCTCCCACGTCGCTTCTTCATGTGGAACTTTGCTGCTCAACCGTCGCTAAACTCCATTGCTCAACATTTCAGGGTTCCGATAACGTGATCTATATGTTCAGAAGTATGTGGAACCTCGATGATTGGTTGTCTTATACCTGTTTCTACCTCATGGGTACGTATGACAGTTAATCTATGACTCGGACTAGGGTCTTGGCCTTGATAGTGATCTCTTTTAGAAAAGGTGTCATGAAATTGACCACTCCCAATGACTAAGTCATTCTCGATAAACTTTGCATTTCTTGATTCCACAATTCAAGTGGTATGAGAAGGACAATATAATTCTACATAACCTTTAATTTCTCGACATATCTAAATCTAAATACCACTTATATTCCTGCAAGCAGTTTATTTTCCTGATTATAAAATCCTCAATCTCGAATCCGCATCCTCAGACACAGAGGCAGAAACCTGGTTTCAACCCTTTAACAACCCAAATGGTGCCTGTGACAACCTCGGCCTGAACCCTGGCTATCATATACACCCGGTCGGCCTTTGGTGCCTTAGTCCACAAGAAATGAGTGAAGAGAACTATTACCCCTCATACTCCTTACCATGTCCATTAAAGTTCGCTTCTTCTTCCACCACCCCATTTCGTCCCAGAGAACTAGCATAGTGTATCAAGCAACAATCACATGCCTTGAAGAAACCTAGCAAATGGACTCGGTGCTGTCCACTCGCAGTACCTACTCATAATACTCTCCACCCTTATCCGACCTCACTATCTTTACTAAGCTCCGACATTGTTTCATCTGTACCCTTGAATACCTTTAAGAAGTTTTCAAGCGCTGTCTCTAATAAAGCATGTAAAGATACATATAACGTGAGTAGTTATCAATGAAGGTGATGAAGTATTTCAGATCACTCCCATCCATGTAAAGACAACTAATGGTCATATGTATGATTTCTAACAAATGTTTACTCCTTGTTGCACCTTTTTTAGACTTGTTGGTTTGCTTTCCTTTAATGCAATCCAAACATGTCTCAAAGTCGGTAAAGTCCAGGGAACTTTTTACCCATTCATTTACTAACCTTTTAATCCTTTGAATAGAGAAGTGTCACAATCTCCGGTGCTATAATAAGGAGGATTCTTCATTCATAACACTTCGTTTAATACCGACAGTTAGACTTAATGAGTTATAAGCATTATTATTTAGCAACTGTATAAAATAAAGACCATCGCACAAAATACCATATCCAATAACCTTTGATTTTATTAATAATGTAAAACCAAAGATCCTTAGTTAGCGTAAAGTCCCTAAGGGTATGAGTGTTGAAACTGAAAATAAATTCCTATAAAAACTATGTACATAGAAGGTCTTTTTCAACTGCAAAACAAAACCGCTTGACAACTCTAAACCGCAAGTCTAGATGGCTTCCACATGTGAGTTTGGCCTACCTCCCAAATGGATGTACCGCTCACTGCCCACCGGCTTCCTGATGTTTCTCATACCCTGCAAGGTATTTGAAACATGGATTGTCACGCCCTTACCCCTGCCTGGGCAAAGAGAGGCACTAAGACGGACGACTCCTTAACCCGATTTTCGAACATCAGGGCCCATTTCATAAATAAATCCATATGAAATAAAACTTGTAATACTACCACCGTAATGGTGTTTAAATTGTCTTGTACATATTCCTAGGTCTCATTTACTTATACATAAACAAATTCCATTATTACCAAAAACTTTTACATTTACATTCCAAAACCAAAATCAAGACATACACTGGTGGACTCCCACACCGGTGGTCGGGCCTCACAGGCGCTTAATGCCTCGCATGTCATTCATCACCTACACGATGAAACACCCGCTAAGTTTATAACTTAGTGGGAAACAGATAATGTATATATTACCACTGGGTGGTCCCACATACATAACAAATGCATATGTCGAGTTTATATATTATAGGATTCTATAACAGAGTTTTCATATAACATAATTCTTATAATGTGGTTTTCATATCTCCCGTAGGAGTTCATAACAGAGATCTTGTACAGAAGGTACAATACATAACATAACATAACTAATTACTTATGTTTTCTTATTGTTCATTCACTGAACATTTGACACACACCCTTACCCCGCTTGGGCAAAAAGAGAGGTGCGACACTGACCGACCTTTAACCCGATTTTCGAACATCAGGCCCATTTCATAAATAAATCCATAAGGAAATAAAACTTCTAATACTACCACCGTAGTGGTGTTTAAATTGTTCTGTACATATTCCCGAGTCTCATTTACTTGTACATAAACAAATTCCATTATTACCAAAAACTTTTACATTTACATTCCAAACCAAAAATCAAGACATACACCAGGACTCCTTAGCATCGTGTCGGGCCTCATTGCATGCTAATGCCCCCGATGTCATCTTCAGCACCTACACGATGAAACACCCGGTGCTGAAGCTTTTATAACTTAGAGAAAACAGATAACAGATATATTACCACTTGGGGTGGTCCACATACATATAACAAAATGCATATGTCAGAGTTTACATATGATAGAATTCTATAACAGAATTTTCATATAACATAATTCTTATAACGTGGTTTTCATATCTCCCGTAGGAGTTCATAACAGAGATCTTGTACAGAAGGTACAATACAGAACATAACATAACTGATTACTTATGCTTTCTGATTGTTCATTTTTCATATTCTTATCATATAAATGTTTCACACATTATTTTATTCAGGTACTTTTCATATAAATGTTTGTCTGTATAGACCAGTAACAATGAATGATAAGAACGCAACACAATAAGTACCCGAAGGTATGGTACAATACTGAACATATACGTGTCTGCCCACGTAACAGAGGTGTCGTAGCATAATGCAAGAGTGTCGTCGCACTGAACAGAGACGTACATGTCCACATAATGTATGTCATAAAGACTAGCGTGAGTGCCATCGCACCAACATGACGCGCTCTTATTCATTCGCTATTCAGCCTTTTAGCAGACGTATTAATTATATATATATATATATATATATATATATATATATATATATATATATATATATATATATATATATTATTTGAGCTTGTTATTTTGTTCTAAATCACATTAGCAGATAAGGGCAAGAAACAATGTTTGTCCAACGATAGAGTTCTTCGTGACGGGTGTTGAGGTACAAAACATTTTTCATATAAATTTTATACATATATAGACCCCTTTCATTCGGAATTAACGAAAGAACATAACAGAAATAGGGTCAGTAAGATCGGTACTGACTCATTGGAATCCTTTCGAGAAGTCGATACTTAACTTTCAGGTGATCGTGATCATCATCCTCGGGGCTAAAAACAACATTGAGTATCTGGTGACCATCTTTCGCACTCGCACTCAACATCCTCCTAATAGAAAACAACTTTGAGTACCTGCATTTCAATATCTTCAGACTAAAACGACTTCAGCACTCTGCAGATTCAACTTTCAAGATTCGTGAGATCACCTTACGACAAAAATGGCAGTGTTTCGCTTTAATTTCACCTGGAATTTCCATCCAAAACTCAAACAAACTCAAATAAACTACAAAACTCATCTTATACCAACCAACAACATTTCTAATAGGATTTTTCCTACACAACTTAAACAAAGAGGAAGTTAGGTTAATTTCCTAACTCGATCTTTCGATTAACCAAACTTCTCAATTTCTTCACTTCTTCTCATCAACAAGGCTAGATCTCCAAAGCAATAAATCACCAAAGAAGTCTCCTCCTCCTCCTAGCCGGCCCTAGCTCAAGGGAGAAAAATGAGAACCTCTAAGACCATGTTTGGTCTTATCCCATTTTTTTGGGTAAATTTTAGTTTTTACAATTTAGTCCTCCAACTCCCATCTATTTTCAAATGAACTTATCTAAATTCCTACAATAGCATATAATTTTATTGTTTTATGACCTTTAAGTCCTTAATTTGATAATTACCATTTTACCCTTAGCACTTAAGTTTCCGAAAAATACAATTCTGACTTTTATTATACCCCAAACATGTAATAAACTACCACAGATAATTTGGGAAGTGCTATATATCAGGTAATCTGTGAGTCAATCCACCAAGTGTTACGATTTATATTTGTGAAATTTGATTTATAACATATGAACGAAAAGAAGACTTTCTTTCAAGCTGCTCTCGCTGGGCATTACTTTCACGCTGGGCTCTTCTTTGCGTTAAACATGTGGATTCCTTCTCGATGTCCGCCTCAATAGTCTTGCCATTTCCCTCTTAGCATTATTATTCCCTTTACTACAGGGGAAGAGTGAAAAGCACCTTCTCTCCTTGTTCCACAAGTAGCTGCTCCTCCTCTTGCACACACATGGTCAAAAGTTCGCTAATTGACCAATCCTCCTTATGTATGTTATATGAGATTTTGAATGGGCTATACTAAGGAGGAAGATTACATATAATATATTGAACGAGGAAGGACTCTGATATGATTACTTCTAGGTTCTTTAACTGAGCCGTTATGTCCATCATACGCATTATGTGATCACGCACACCTTTCACTCCAGTGAGCCTAAGGGTGGAGAACTAAATAATAAAGGTACCAGCGAGAGACTTCATGACTTCTAAGGGATCGATCATCAATCGCTTTTTTTAACAAGCCCTAAACCTTATCAGGTTTCAACATAGAACCACGATAGTCAAGAGAAATGTGAGTTTTAATGAACATAACGGAGAGGCGATTAAACCTCTCCCAATTTTCATACAACTCAATAGCAGCTTTAGTGCTGGTAGCCAAGATGACCGAGGGCTGATATTTCTTAATGACATAGTCTATATTCATGCAACCTAATTGGAGTAAGACTCTCTCTCTCCATACCTTACGGTTATCTCCATTAAGTTTGAGAATTTCAAGTCTGATTTCATAACAAGTTGGGGTTTGAATAACTGCAATTAAAGAAATAAGGTTTTATCAATACTTGTTTTGAGGTCATAAGCTTGAGGCAAAGAAATACTCATTTTATTTGTTTATCTCAATTATATAAAGAGCAACAAAATTTTAAAATATGTATAATTTTGAGGTAATTTGATTATACTTGATTTTCTTTATACATCCACCGTGAAATCAAAACATGAGAAAATCATTTTCTTTAATATTTGTTTTTTTTCCCTAAGACTCTTCAAGTTCGAAACCAAACTCAAGAATTAGACTTTAGCTCAAATAAATTAAACCATTATAAAGGAAAAGGTTGATGTCTTAACTTTTTATATTTTTAAGTATTAATTCCATTTTAAATTATTAATATGCATATGAAGTTGTAGTATTCTGTTGAATAACCCAAAGAATCAATACTTTTTCAAAGCATTTTTTATGGTGTCATTGTCAATTTGGTAAGGCCATGTGAAATATTATGCAATGGGTCAATATCTAGAGGACACCGCTTAGGTGGTCGCTTGCTTTGATTTTCTCTTATGTTCCTTGCATTTTCTTCATATCCCAAAGTTCAAAGCAAATAAATGTTGACCAAAAATTCAATAGCCAATAACAGTTTCCTACATATTTTCCATAATAAAATAATTTATTTTATTTTTGGCAATCTATTTTGAATTTGGATAACTTGTGTTCTGAGATTTTTATCCAACTATCTTATCTTTACAATTTTTTACAGAATCAATATTTTATTTGCAATTTTTATACAACATTTCGGTTCATATAGAAAATTTTCCAAAAAAAACATTCACATTTCCGTAATTGAGAGATTCAAATCTTTTGGACAAAGTTATTACACAAAAAATTTTAGCCAACAAGTTATCATCCTCTCATGTTAATCCGAAACAAAACCTCTCTCTATATATATATTATATAGCAATTGTTATTCTAAAAATACCCTCAATCTATAACATTTTGTCATCTGCTACCCATTAATTTTATCATATCTTCTAAAGTATTTTGGTGTAGGAAGAAAAGCTGACCTGTTGTTTAAAAAGAGAGAAGAAAACAATGAAAAAAAATAAGAAAGAAAAAACTCAAGTTCTTTATTATTTATCTTTTAAATCTTAATTAAAATATTATATGAAAAAAATAATAAATCTATATTTTATTCAATTTTTAAAATTTACTATTGATAATAATCATTCATATTTAATATTCAATTTTTTATTGAATAACAAATTTTATTTTTAAAGCTTCATATTAACATTATATCCCTTAGTGTATAATATTTTTTAATTTGTCGTTGATAATGATTAATAAATATATTGGAATATATTTTTATTAAATTTATATTGACACTTTTTATATTTTTATTTATTTAAATTTTTTAAAATATTTTTGTTTGAAATGTATTTTTATTATTAAATTATGCCCTCTCCAAGCTTGGTTCCGCCACTACCCATCATATATATATATATATGTATTATGCATTTATTAAATGTAAATAAAATGATATTTATGAATAAAATTATAAATATTTTAAAATATTGTTTTTCATATTGTCGTTGCTTTATCAAGAATATTCGATTCGTCGTCACCATTTACGCTGACGTTGCTCATTGTCTTACCATTAATTTTATTTAAGTGGAGGGTTATTCATGTGGCAAAGAAATTCAATCAATCAAGATACCAAATTACGATTGTCGAATATTGAAGAACTGTGGTCGTAGATGTTATAATCACTATATCAAAATTTTGGTGACTTCATACAAATTTCTATTACGTTATTAACTCCGGTTATTGCGTCATCCCTGTATGGTTTTTAGTTATTTGTATATTAAATATGTCGATCTATTGCAATTTTTTGAACCAACATAAGTATATTTTTATTTTTTAAATATTTTAAAATCAAATATATTTTTACATTTATCATAATTTTAAAATAATAAAATAAAATTGTTAATTTTTAATCAAATTTTTTTCCATAATATATTTATTCAATAACATTTTTATTCACTTTAAGCTTTTACTCTTATGCACGATGAGACTCTCTTTAGCTCCAATTATTACTCAAATACAAATCAAGTTATGATGAAATAAGGTGCACTCTAGAAGTGTGCAAGTGAGAAGTAAAATCATCAAGAAAATAGATTTAAAGTTAATTAGCAAGAGAAATCGGCATTTGAAAATTTTAATGTAAGAGAAATCGGCATTTCACTCCAATGAGTCTAAGGCAGAATCGACACGCAGACACAGTAGACTTCACGACCGATCATCAATTGCCTTTAACAATATCTAAACCTTATCATGTTTCCTACATGTAAACCACCTAATACAAGTAGAATGCGAGCTTTAACGAACATAACGGGAGAGCGACAGACCTCCTCCAATTTTCATATAACTCGATAAAGAGCCTTAAGATGGGAGGCTAAGATTTGATCGAGGCTCATCTTTCCTAATGGCATAGTCTATATTCATGCAATCTAATTAGAGCAAGACTCTCTCTCTCTCCAGACCTTATAGTTATCTTCATTAAGCTCGGCACTTCCTGCGCCCCGATTTCATAACAAGCTAGCTTGAATATCCGCAATTAAAGAAATAAGGTTATCAATAAATGTTTTTGAGGTCATAAGCTGGAGGGGCAAAGAAAACCATTTTATTTGTTATCTCTATTATATAAAAAGAAAGAACAAAATTTTAAAATACGTATACCCCTGGCGAATTCGATTATAACGATTTTCTTTTATACATCCACCATGAAATCAAAACATGAGAGAATAATTTTCTTTAATATTTGTTTTTTTTCCCTAGTACTTTCAAGTTCAAAACCAAACTTTAAGAAATTAGACTTTTAGCTCAAATAAATTAAACCATTATAAAGGAATAAGGTTGAAGTCTTCACTTTTTATATATATTTTAAAATATTATTTCATTTTAAATTATTCATATGCATATGAAGTTGTAATATTCCGTTGAATAACCCAAAGAATCAATGCTCTTTCAAAGCATTTTTTTATGGTGTCATTGTCAATTTGGTAAGGCCATGTGAAATATTATGCAATAGGTCAATATCTAGAGGACAATTTAGGTGGGCCACTCTGTTTTGATTTTCTATGTTCCTTGCATTTTCTTCGTATCCCAAAGTTCAAAGCAAATAAATGTTGACCAAAATTCAATAGCCAATAACAGTTTCCTACATATTTTCCATAATAAAAATAATTTTATTTTATTTTTTGGCATTCTATTTTGAATTTGGATAACTCATGCCCTGAGAGATTTTTATCCAACTATCTTATCTACAATTTTTTACAGACTAATATTTTATTTTGCAATTTTATATAACATTTCGGTTCATATCGAAAATTTTCCAAAAAAAACATTCACATTTTCGTAATTGAGAGATTCAAATCTCTTGAACAAAGTTATTACACTAAAAATTTTAGCCAACAAGTTATCATCCTCTCGTGTTAATCCGAACAAAACTCTTTTTATATATATATATATATATATATATATATATATATATATATATATATATATATATATATTATATAGCAATTGTTATTCTAAAAAACCTCAATCTATAACATTTTGTCATTTGTTACCCATTAATTTTATCATATCTTCTAGCATTTGGTGTAGGAAGAAAGCTGACCTGTTTAAAAGAGATGAAGAAAACAATGAAAAAAATAAGAAAAAGAAAAAATCAAAGTTCTTTATTATTTATCTTTTTAAAAACTTAATTAAAATATTATATGAAAATAATAAATCTATATTTTATTCAATTTTTAAAATTTACTATTGGATAATAATCATTCATATTTAATATTCAATTTTTTATTGAATAACAAATTTTATTTTAAAGCTTCATATTAATATTATTATATCCCTTAGTAAATATAGTCATTTTAATATGTCATTGATAATGATTAATGAATATATTTTTATTAAATTTTATATTGACACTTTATATTTTTATTTATTTAAATTTTTTAAAACATTTTGTTTGAAATGTATTTTTATTATTAAATTATGCCTCTCCAAGCTTGGTTCCGCTACTCATCTATCATATATATATATATATATATATATATATATATATATATATATATATATATATATATATATATATATATATATAATGTATGTATTATGTATTTATTAAAATGTAAATAAATGATATTTTATGAATAAAATTATAAATATTTTAAAATATTGTTTCGTATTGTTGTTATTTTATTGTAAGATTTTGATGCATCAAGCACTGTTACGATGTTGATGCTTGCTCATTGTCTTACATTTTATTTGTGCGAGGTGATTCATGTAGTTAAAACAAATTCAATTAATCAAGAGACAAATTACGACACTGAATGCAAGAACTGAAATAGTAGGGATGCGAGGCTACTTATATTGAAAATTTTATAGGCTTTATACCAATTTATTATGTTATTAACCTGATTATTACGTCATCATGTATGATTTTTAGTTATTTGTATCTTAAATATGTTGATCTATTGCAATTTTGAACCAATGATGTTATTTTTCTTTAAAAAATATTTTAAAATCAAATATATTTTTACATTTATCATAATTTTTAAAATTTTGTTAAAATAAAATTGCTAATTTTAATCAAAAATTTTTCCATAATATATTTATTCAATAACATTTTTATTCGCTTAAGCTTTCACTGCGTCTGACGCAGACTTTTAGCCCAATTATTACTCACAAATACAACCAAGTTATGATGAAATAAGGTGCACTCTAGGGCGTTGTAAGAAAAATCATCAAGAAAATGTAGACTTAAAGTTAATTAAGAAGAGACACGCAGATTCAAAATTTTAGCCAAGAATGTGATCTCATAACCATAAACGACTCAACCACCGATTTTGCTTTAAGTCTCGGACCCAAATATGCCTCAGAAAACGCTTGTTCGAACGAGCAAGCGGACATCCAGATGACTAGTTGTTACTTGTTAGTGCATTTAGTGCACTAAAAGTGACGATTGGCTCGTCTGGACGACCTTGCACCTCATATAGATGACCTTTGTCCAAAAGAACACTCATTCATGCATCCAAACGGACAACTTGGGGACCTCATTTGGATGAAGGGAAACGGTCGATCGATTGGTCATTTGAATGACCCAGAAAATTCATCATTTTTGGTCCTTTTCAACATTTTTCATTCCAAAATGATTTCAAACCTTAGATTTCTTTTTAAACACGTTTTAAACTTCAAAGCCTAAGGTTTGATGATTAAATCTTGGTTTTAAAATATTTTAATGAATCTCTAATCTAAAACGAGTTTTGAATATGATGCATGTAAAATATGATACACCTTGAATGCACAAATGCATTCACCTTACATTGACATCATAAACTTTAAAAAATTTTATGAATGTTCTTGAGTTTCTCTGTAATCTTTGTTATCATTATTTTGTATTCGAATTTTTTATTCTTTGGAATGAGTTAATACAAATTCCCAAAAAGCTCGATCAAGTACACACCATCATTATAAGTTTGAAATATCTTCATTTGACGCCGATCAATTACAACCTATCACTCATCTCAATTTTAACTATTAATAACCAATAACCTTAGTTTGTTATCAACAAAACTCCGATTAAAGATACTATTTTGGGCCTACAAAGATAATGATAGGCGCAAGCGTGTTATATGAAATAGTATGCATATGTGCTCAAGTACACGCGTCGCCTCAAGTAGTATAATAAAAGTATGAGTATCGTCTCACGATGATTAGGTTACTAATTACCGAAATTAGAATAGTTCTAGTCTTTATTTGGATTAACACAAAGATGAAAAAAAAATGAAAACAAACTAAACTAAAGAAATCATAAACTAAGGTTCTAACATGCAAAGAGAGAAGAGAATTACAAGAAAACCTATAGTTTTGATTTCATCTAACAAATTCTTATAGTGGGATTCAAAATGGTCCTAATGATACTCAAATCATATATTAATGGCAGATTCCACCTAAGCACATGCTAATCTTATAACGCCCTATCCCCTGCCTAGGCGAACGATGGGGGCATCACACGGGACTGAGACTCTTTTACCTGATTTTCTCACATTGGTGGACCCATTTCGAAATATAAATCCAAACTTGTACATATTGACATAACTTAAATTCATGAATTATTCCAAAATATATAACTTGTAATACTATCACTATAGTGGTTTTTAAATGTTCTTGTACATATAATCCTAAGTCTCGTTTACTTGTACTTAGACAAGTTCCACTATTACAAAATTTTATATTTACATTACAAAACAAAGTCAAAGACCTACATATGGGCGGACTTCTATTATTGCGGTTGGTTCTCGCGAATTTTAATGCCTCAAATGGGTCCTCTTTCGCACTCTACGTATATAAAACATCTGTGCTAAGTTTATATCTTAGTGGGAAAACATATGATATATATGACCACAACAGTGGTTCTCAATTACAGTATACATATTCAACAATTCATATATCATAATTTTCATATCTCTCTGGAGAAGTACAAAACATAAATCTTGTACAGAGGGTACCCGTAGATACACTACAAAACATAACTGATTACTTGTGATTTCATATAATTATTTTCATATATCACATTATTCAGAATCTTATCATATAAATGTTTGCCTATATAACACCGAAAATAACGAATTTAGACGACATTAACACAATAGGTACCCGAAGGTACTGTATAATACTGAACAAAGGTGTCGGGCACAAAACAAAAGACGTGTTTCGCTCTACAATGGCGGTCGTAGCACTAGCAAGAGTGTTGTAACACTGAACAAAGAGTGTCGAAGCACTAAACAAATATGTGCTTACCCAAGTAACATAAGTGTTGTAGCACAACAGGAGTGTCGTAGCATTTATCAGAGGTGCCTATTCATTCGCTATTCAGTTTTAAGCAGACATACAATTATATGTATTACCGAGGTTATTATATTGTTCTTAATCACATTAACAAATAAACGGCAAAAAACAATGTTTGCCCAACGATAGGATCTTCGCCTGGCAATGAGGTTTGCAGCATTTTTTCATATCACTTGTATACATGTACAGACCCTTTCATTCACTTATTAGGATCCTTCCTTAACTGGCTGGATGATCGCTTCTACTTAACGAAAGAGAGAAAACAAAATAATTTATCGAGACGCCTAGGCGGCGCCGCTACGCCAGTGGATCAAAAAGTTCGAAACTCAGTTCTGCCCGCCTAGTGGTTCCACGCCTAGGAGGAGACCTACGCGCTTAGCGAGCGCCCACGCCAGGCGAGAGCCGATTGCTAGAAATGGGTTGTTTCCCCTTTTTCACCATAAATTTTCCAATCAAACTCAAAGCTAAGCAAAACAACTTCCAAATCTGACTCAAGCCAACCCAAAAATACCTTTATAATGAAATTTAGGGTTTTCCCTAACCCAAACATAAACAAAAAAGGAGTTAGGTTAATTTCCTAACAAGTAATCCATACCAAAGTTCCATACAAGTATTTCATGCCAAAACCAAAACAAATCAACTTTCAAACTCGAACTTCACCAACCAAAAACACCTTTATCGATTTTTCCAACACAAAACCTGTACAAAGATGATTGCGATAGCTTCCATACCTCGGGATCTTCAAAGACTTGAATTAAACTTCTTCTTTTCTTCACTTTTTCTCTTAAACAAGGCTAGATCTCCAAAGCAAATGAAGAGAAATCACCAAGAATGGCTTCTCCTTTCAAAACCGTAACCCTAGCCAAAGCCAACAAAATGGGAAATTTTCCCTTTCTAACAAGGCCATGTTTGGCTTTAAGGCATTTGGCCCTCAATGTTTCCCCTTTTCATTTTAGTCATTCATCTTTATTTCATTTACAAATCAACTTATCATTATTCCTACTTGAACATTTAATCTTCTTAACTTATGTCTCTTAAGTCCTTAATTTGCAAATCCTTTTTACTTATTTAATAATTTCGATTATATCATTTTTCACACTTAGCGATACTAATTTCCAAAAAATTCAAATTTGACTTATATTATACCCTAAACTGTAACAAACTACTAGGGTATAATTTGGGTTGTTACAATTCTTTTTCAACCAATAACAATCTAATATTGGAAAATGTTATATTGTATCTCTACCTCAAACCATCATAACCAATTATGCACTAAGCATTATAATTCATAAAGCCACATATAACTCGCAAATATCTATATTATATGATGAAACATAACATTTTATTCATGGTCTAACCTAATTATCACCTCTCAGTCTCAAATTAGGTCATAAATAATGTAAATAGAGATCAATCATCAATAAGCATGTAAAATATAATATAACATTTAACATATAAGAAAACCCAAACATCAAATATTACAAATCAAAGTTAAACACCATAGTTCATTGTTTAGACTACATCAAAGCCCTATAAAACTAATTTAGCTCATGACAATGGGGAACTACAACCATAGAGATAACGAAATGTAAGAAAATAGGAGAATAAATAAACTATAACGAAATGGAAGCCCCTTCTTCTCTTCAAATCTCCTTCTTCTTCTTCAATATAAGACAAAAGTCGTGATTTTCCCCCCCCAAAAGAGCTTTGTCATGGGGTGTTTCCACTTAAAGGGACTTATCTCTAAAGCCCTAATTTCACTCATTTTATAAGCCAAGCAAAGAGAATGCATAAATAGGCTTCATCACATTTGGGCCCTGACATCCGCGCTGCAGCGTGATATGCTCGTGCTTGGTTCAATAGCTTTTCATTAGTTGCAATCTTCACTTCTTCCTTCATATATTGCTCATTTGAACTTCAAATTATATGATATCGACTTGCTTCGAAAGCCTCTGAGCCCAAAACGCTGCCCATGCAAGTGAGGGAGCTATAAGAGGATATCATGCAACGAAAATATCACATGTTTGCTGCAGCTGCATGATGACACTTACTTATTTCATAAAACTACTAAAAACTAAGCAAAACATGAGGATAAGATGAGTATTTGAGATACTCATCAGGTAACAAAAGTTGTAAAATCACACTAAATTCACAAATAATTGTGATAGTTACATAAAGTGAATAGTCATCGTTATTTGAATTGTAAATGTGATTTAATAGTATGACTATAACATGATGAAAATGCATCTTAATTGACATACATTTTCATTATTGAAGGATAACAACTCTATCTTATTGTCTTTCTCAAAAGCTATTTTTTAAGCATAAACCCACAAGGAAATGTGTGTGAACTTGTAAAGGATTTTGCACTTGTGAAACTGAAACCAAAGCAAGGTAAAATAATTTTATTTTTTAATTTGTTTTTAAATCCATTCATTTGCGAATAATCCATACCTTCACTTATAAAGATCAATGGTAATTATTGGCTTTTGCATAATTGCTTTTAGTAAAACTAATAAATATCATTTTTCCATGGAGAAATGCAAGGCCTAAATGAGTTGGATTAGTAAACTGCTTTGATAAACAAAGGGAAAAGTAGGTTTCACGTAAACAACTCAGCAAGATTACAAATATTTATGTATCACAATTTATATTTAATAATCACGTTATAAAAAGAAAACATATTAAAAAATAACAAGATAAAAATGTAATACAAATTATTGTATACTCTTTCTTCTCTCATACCAGCCATCGATTACTTTAATCACTTTTCCAAACAAAACAAGAGTCACTACTACTATTACAGAAAATATAGACTTATTAGATAGATTGTTTCTTATAGTCTCACCTTTAATCCCAACTGATAAAATTAAACATATTAAAGGTCAGTCATAAACCAATTATTGGCGAATTGATTCGAATGATCGAATGTTGTATTTCTGAACCTCACCATCATTTTAATAAAATAAAACACTACCCATGGTTTAATAGTAGAATTGCGTGAATGAGTTCTAAGATTTAAACATTTGGCTTTACGAATACGATAAAAAACAAGAAATCACAACCAAGTAAAGCAGGCAAGTGGATAACTCACTATTAATTGAATAAAATAATACAAATCAAACTAGACACTAATATATGACCCAATTAATTGAACTGAATTATTAAGTCTAGTCCTTAACACAATTTTTTTTCTGAATAATGGAAAGAAAAACAATAATTAGATATATGTGGGCACCATGGTCTTTTAAACCTAGACCTATTATTCAATGGAACAAGGTCACACCATGAAAACTGTTCAGCACTTTACTATATTAAAAACCAAGTATTTAACTAACCGTGACACAGAATCTTAAAGCTCATATGAGAAAATCGAGTGGTCTCTATTGTAGACTTCACTTCACGGCGCTACCAGTTTCAAGCCCCCAACCGACCACCCTACCGCGTATGGGAAGTTCATTATGGATAAATATACGAAAGCGAAAAATATGCATAAGAGATATTTATCAGTGGGTTTCCCAATTTTCAAATCCCTTAGTTTTTTATAATATTAATATTTGATAAGAAATAACATATTTTATCCCTAAAATTAAGATATTTTATTCCTAAATTTAAGGGAAGATTGACGAATCACGTCCTATAAATCGGGGAGATCTCCCATGAGGTAAGGGCATTCAAAACTGTGCTAAAACTCTATGCTTCTTCTTCTCATTTTTTCCCTGACTTAATCATCGAAGATATAGGCGCCACGCAGCCGCCAAATCACTTTTTTATGTGTTCATATTGCACTGTCACGGAGGCTACGATCACAGAATAATATAATTAAACAAAAATGAAATGATTTGATTAAAATACCATTTGGAAATATAATTTTGAAATCTAACCCTTCATACACTCACATTTTTTGACAAAATACTCTTATTTTTACTATAAAAATAACCCCTCTTATTAGAAATACATGTAATGTATCAAATGAATGTAATGACATTTTTGTCAAAAATAGGTTATTGTTCAAGGAAAAACATGAGAGATACTAGATTTACAATTTTTAGGTATTTGAAGTTTATTTTTAACCAAATATTTATTTAAATATTTAATTAAAGAACCTCAAACAATCTAACATTTTTAAACTTTAATATTTTATTCATGTTTTTTCTTTAAAAATAAATATTATTTGGGACAAAAATATCCATTTTCATCTTATATATATTTACATATGTATTTGACAAGATAGAGTTCATTTTATAAGATAATAATAAGGGTATTTTTGTCAAAATGATGACAAAAATTAATCAAGGGTTAAATTTTTCAAAATTTAATTTTTAAAAGATTTTTTAATCAAATCAGTCATATTTCAACTTTTAGTAGGGAGAAAGAAATTAGGGTTAGAGTTTTGAGTAGGTGAATAATTGTAGAAGAGGGCAACTTTGAAAACTTGAAAAGTCTATAATTCTAAGATTATCACAAAGTCTACATACATCCATGTTTTATTTTATAAATAAATAATATATGTGAAATGACGAAACTATCATCTTCATGGCCTATTCAACATACCCTAACTCTTGACAAAAAGGGAAAATATAAAGAGAAAAACGAAGTTGAAAAAAAAGGGAACAAAATTACAAATAGTCGCTTCATCGTTTCATATATATTTTATATGGAGGAGGTGGAAGAGTTTATGTTAATTCTTCTTCTTCTTTTTAAGAGAAAAATAATTTAATTTATTCAAACAAGCGATAGATCGATAAAAACATATAATTAAAATTACTAAAAACCATAAATGATGAAATAACATATAAGCGTATAAGATAATGACACAAAACTCTAGCTTATACTCGATGGCGAACTTATATATAATATTATTATAACTATATCGATTTTGATATATCGGTTTCATCGTATATATTTCAGCTCATCAATCGTCAAAACACAAATAAACATTATATCACGATGATAAAATACTCTAAACCTCGTATCGAAACTATTAATGCTAATCTATCTGGGCTAAGATACTTTAAGTTCATCAACTATTGCTGGTGTCAACTTAGTCCTCCACTAATTTGTTTTGCTATTATACCTTCTAACTATGAACCAATTGTCAACTTTCCTCATCAACGAATTTTTTTATCGTTTTTTACTTTGGTGCTTTTTTTAAAATTAAGTTTTGTAGTATTTAAAATTAATAATTTACTATCTTTTTTCATGAAAATAAGTCACTGGACTATAACTCAAGATATTCATATTTATTTATTAGATTTGATCTAAAAATATTTAAAAGTTAAGAAAACTTTTTCAAATATTTAGTTTCTCAAAGTAAAAATAAAAGAAATTTAAAATTTATTCAACATATTATATATTTTAAAATTATTTAATACTTATACAAATAAAGGAAAATGTGTATAAATAAAATATTGAGCTAAAATATGTTTTTAATTTGTTTTACTTTTTATAAATCAAATAAAGGGGGAAAATTATTGGCTTTATATATCACAAAACAAAAAATAACAAAAAAAAAATTAATTTAGGAACTAAATTGATACAGGGTCGTAGTTTAGGGACTAAATTGTAAGTTGACACCCGGCCCATAAATGACGGACAAAAATGACAGGAAAAAAAAAAAGATGAAGTCAAGGGGCAAAAATGCCTTTTAACTCATTCCTTGAGAATAGCTAATTGCTACGTCTAAAATTCCCATTTTTTGCTCAATATTTATTAAAATGATATCTATTAATGATTAAATAAAAAAGGAAATAAATAACCATAATTGATATTCCTATTCATTTCAACACCGTAATAATTAAAAAAAAATAACCACATTTAGTGATAATGGGGAGCTTATTCTCCCCATTTTGAGAAAATATCGTGAAATAAAGAAATAAAAATTTCCAATACAATATGGGTTGTAGAACAATTTTATTTTGAAAAAATAATTAAGATATTTTAGACTTATTTGGCAACTATTTTTCAAAACTGAAGGGGAAATATGTTTGCTAAATTTTTTTTTTCTATTTTATGTTTTCAATAAGTATAACTGAGAGTATGTTTGGCTTTGGTTTTTTTTTTTTAATATATTTTATTTTTAAGATAGTAAATCTGTTGAAATGGGATTCGACCGAGAGGCAATTGAGACTAGCCCCTACACGGCCAAGAATTTTATGCTTGTTTTGAAAATATTTTAGAAAATAGTTTTTGAAAATATTTTTAGAAAATAGTTTTTGAAGGTGTTCCCTAAATTTGGTGTTATATTCTCCGCATTTGAAAAAGCAATAAATGGAAACCAAATAAAATTTTAGGCTCTGTTTGGTTCTTATTTGTTAAAACTATTTTTTATAATTGATGATGCTTTTTTTAACCTGAACCTGCCTGAGCTACAGAGGTCGCAGTTAGACCCATTGTTTATGGCGGATGCAAGCGCCCTGGATTGTCCTGGGCCGAGTGTGGCATCGCTTCACCGGCTGATCCGCAGCTCCTACGTAGCACACCCCGCAAAAACAAGTGAAGAAGGGCCTGGCGGCGGCCGCGCCGCGCCGCCCGACGCCTGGGCCGCTTTCTAAGAGAAAAGACCGCTAGAGGGCGAATGTGTTGCATATGAGTATGTGTTTAAGAATGCGTGTACCTTTCACCATTGGTAGCCATGCATTATGTGATGTTCAAACTGACGGTGATTAGAGTTCCTTCCCATCGGACGATATTTCCTTATTATACCATACTCCGATTTACATGTGATATGTAAAGAGTAGTTTACTGAGATAGACTTCCTTCCTTATCGATGAGATTTAATGATTTTCATAATAATATATTATCGGTTCATTCTCGCTTCCATCCCTTCGGGACTTTACCATAATTGGCTCGGGGCTTCAAATGGTCGTGACTCTTTCTTCCTGGGCCGCCCCAAAAAGGCTGGAAGGTTGGTTTTAGAAAGGCCTGAGTGCCTCATTGGGTAAACTCCTCCTTTGGAATTCAACTAGCGGGTCTTCGCTTCACCGCATTGGCCTCTTTCGCCTCGATGTGGGCTTGCGAAATTTTTATTTTTCAAACCCTATCAAGCTGCCTCCTGCAATTTCAGGTATCGGTGTACGTGGGCAAGGGCCGTAATCGTCAGACGTGTAACTTCCACGTGTCTCGCTGGGGTTGGATTAATTGTATTTGGTCAGCCATTTGTCTCAGGGTAATGATGACTCTCGTTTTCAAGGCCATAATTCTACCTCTTCTAGTTTCTTTCGCCTTTCGCATACCTCCGTCCCGTGTTTCTCCGGGTCCTCCAACCTCTTCCGCGATCTCGCACTTTATTTGCCTTGAGTTCTCGCACTTTTCAGGTAGAGTCTTTTCCTCGGCATTTTCCCGAGGTTGCTTTCTCTTCCGCCTTATTCTCGGGATCATCATGCCTCTACCTGTTTTTCTTCACTGGTACAACGAGGCGCTAGGTTAAATTGATTGGGTTTCGCTTTCACCGCTTGCTTTTGATTACGGGTCCGGTCGCTTTTCACGTATTGGCGATGACTCTTCGTTTGTTGCTTGCCTTGACCTGCCAGATGCTCCGCCTGCTCGACCGTGGCTGGAACCCCGCAACGCCCCGCTCCTCTTCCCCTCTCGGATAAGGATAAAGGGAAAATAAACCCACTAAATATCCCAAAAATAAATTACCTTAAATCATTGCTCAACATGTTAGACCGTAGGACTCCAGCAAGGCCTGCCCCTGGGATTGGGTTACCTTTGTCGAACGCATCGACCTCGCTCGGGCGTTGAAAGTATGGACCCTCGACGCTCGACTCCTTTTGCGGCGTAGCCTCCGTACTCGATGGTATGCTTCAGGTCACCTGACAATGGTCTGCTTTCCATCGCATCCCTTTACGAATAGGTTCGCAAAGATTTCAACTGTAGATGTCCTTCCCAACTCGCTCCCAACTGGGCTGGGCATTTTCAGGGCCATTGGCCTTTAGACAAATTCTGCCATTCCTAGTGTGGCTCTGCTCCTTTATCTTTTTAGCCCGAAGGAGACTACCGAGGGCTTCCTTTATTTTTCCAGGCGCTCTGGAGCTCCTCTGGTGATCACTGATCTTCCTTCTTCCCATAGGTCGTGGCGAACAAGTATTTGTTATGGTCGTAACTCGGGAATATGATCCTTCCGACTGTGGATGATACCTCGGGGGGCGTTCCTGGCTCGACCACCCCCGATAATCTCTCATGAGGTTTGCCTGCTTTCTGTAACTCGTGTGAAGGGTTGAGTTAACATTCGATTTTGCACATTCTCATGCTTCCTGTGTGCTCGCCACTGACCTTAGCGTCAAGATAATGTCAGAAGCCCATGCATGAATGTCCTCGGTCATTCCATGCGAGCTGATAAACCTGAGCACCTCGGCCCGTCGAAATCGAGGTCCCGACGTTTCTACTCGCTTCGAGGCCCGCCTCCCTTCCACCCTATGGAATCTCCTCCCGTTAGGGCTTACCGCCACTCCCACTCAGGAGAGATTTTACCCAATGGGGGCACCGTCCCTAAGCCCCTGAGTGCGAAAACGGAAAAATCAGGCTCCACCGAGAAAGGATCGTCTGGGCCACAAGGTTCGTAGATTGGGGACGCCCCGACTTCTCTTGCTCGAAAACCGGCGGCGTAGCGTCATGCAATGAGGCTCCTCAGAGCCACAAGCTTCCACTTTCTAAGCCTCAGTAAAGGCAAAATCTCTGATGGAGTCACGAGTAGCCGCTGGCGTTGGTGCCCATACGCTTGGAATCCGCCTTCGGAGAATGCTAGGCCACCTCCTCGAAGGGTGGAAGATTTGAAGAGAAAAAGTCCGGAATCAAAAGTCGCTGAATAGAGGACTTTGCTCTTCAATCGAACTCGCTAGCGACCTTGTCCGTCCCATGATTCGACCTTGGAGGTCGAAGTCGCTTCCGCGCGCTGATGGTGCGCTCGCTCTATCCCTTCAGGGGTTGCCTCGTAAGTTTCGTGACTGATAGTGTCCGCTTTCGCCGATCCCGTCGGGATGTCGACCCCATGTTTGATGTGGGTAGTAGCCATTCATTTGAAGGGTTTGGCTGATAAGGCCAAACTAAACGAGAAGCATGTAAAAATCACCGGATTTATATATATGAAGGCGCCTCTCTTTCTTCTCGAGCGTAAACCGAGCCGCAGAACGGGCGCAAAGGTATGACTCAAGAGGGAGAGACTTAAACTGATCTAAAGCATACCATAGACTTCCGTGTCTCGGCGAAGTGTGAGTGTGATGAAGTTCGGCGTAGCTTGGCGTTATTGAAGGCGAAGCCGAGGTCCCGGTGAGCTCCAGTTGCGCCGAATGATCCGACGAGACCCGGACGGGTCGCAGCCCTCCTGGGCACGAGCTTCGCATCTGCTGTGGACGAGCTCACATCCCGGCGAGCCGCGGAGTCTCAAGAGGAGCTGCGCAGGGCCAAATGGCGACCGGTCTCGATAAAGTAGCGCAGCTTAGCCATGGCTTCAGGGCGAGGCCTCCGAGGCTACACAAGTAGACGCTCGTGAGGCTTCGAGGTCGTAAATTCGCTGAGCTACCGGAATAGCAGTGTCGCATCGCACGGGGATCTTCACCAAAGAACATCCTTGGTTGCTCGTGAGGGATGATGTTATTAGCGATTGAGGACCAAGCTGCTCTGGCCTCTCGTGGCTCGCCAAATTAAGGTCGTTAACGTCTGCCCGCATTTGACTCAACTCGATCTCCCAAGTGACGAGGACGCAGAGGAAGTCTTTCTTCTCTCAGATTATTCTCAAGAACCTATACCCTCGCCGTAAGCCCATTCCCCTCTTCGCCGTTCAGCTCCCCGTCGACGCCTAGGCTTCGTATTCATTTCGCCCGCCCGATATCAACTTTTATATTTTTCTTCTATGTATACTTGTTTTTGTTCGCCCAGCCCAGACATATGTAGCTTCCTTTTAATAAATATTCATTATTTATCGGTCATGCTCAACGTATTTTTTCTTTTCTTCATGAGTTGTATGGCCCGAATTGAGGGTATAAGTTGGGCAATTAAGCTCAGCCAACCGAGTTGCTGGTGGCTTCAGCGTTAATTTGGTACGAGCCGCCCAATTCCTAGGTCAGACGGCTTGTATAAAGGGCTCACAAATTGAGTCTGGTCTTTGCTGACTGCTTTGCCCGAAATGATCCGATTCCTTAGGGTCAGATGACCTATTTCTAAGCAGAGCTCGTCATCTCGGGGCGCTTCACCTCCACTACCGACTCGCATGAGTCAATGCATTCCCAGGCTGGCGCTACGAGCGCCGAATAGTCAGCTCACACCTGAGTCGTGGACTCTTCGTCACCGAAGTTACCGTGAGTCGAAATGACTTCAGCCGCCCTACTGGCGTAGCCGCCGAGTCATTCATGTGAACTCGCGCTAACCGCTAAAGAGCTCGTCAATGCGAATAGTCAAGGTGAGCTTGTTCCATGTGGAAATGTCGGGAAGAGCTCACACGCGTCACGCAAGTGTAGCCTGGGTCTATGTGAAATGCCGAAGAGCTCACACGCGATCACGCTAGAGTTTCGGCCCATGTGAAATGGGTCGGGAAGAGTCGCACGCGAACAAGGTGAGCTTGTCCATGAAATGCCGAAGAGCTCATCACGCGGTCGCTTGGGCGTAGCTCGCCCATGTGAAATGCCGGGAAGAGCTCGCTGTAATAGTCAGCAGAGCTCATCCATGTGAAATATCAGTCTGCTTGGTCGAGTCAGTTCGAATCGAGATGGCTCCTTAGGCCGCGTGACTTGTGCAGAGTAGATGAGCTCGTCAGAGTGAGCTACCGGGCTCCTGGCGCTGTGGCCTTGGTGGCGTTCTAGCCGAGTGGCAATGTAGCCCGGAAATGGGTCCGACTCCGAGGCAAATAAGGGCATGTGCGCAGTAGATGAGCCTCACAAAGTGAGCTAATTGGCTCCCGCGCCGTGGCCTCGTGGCGCCCAACCGAGTGGCTATGTAAACGCCGAAAGGGCAATGTAGCCCCGAAATGGTCCGACTCCCGAGGTCATGAGGGCCAGCAGAGTAGACGAGCTTGTCAAAGTGAGCTACTAGCTCCTAGCCAAGCCGCGGGCCTCGTGGCGTCTCCAACCGGCGGGCGCATGTAGCCGAGTGGCAATGTACCAGCTGGTCTCGACCCGAGGCAAATCGCGGCCTCGTGCGCAGTAGATGAGCGCCCGCCAAAGGGAGCACGCTCCGGCGCCGCACGACCTGCTTCACCGGATCACGCTGCGCGCCATTCGGAATTCTTATTTTCGGGAAAGGTGCGAACGCCTTTAATCGGGACACGGAGAATTTGGAACGCTCGTGTGACCTTTCAGTGCTTCGCCTTCTTATGTCGGCGTTTATCGCCGGGGCTTATACTGAAATTTTGCTTTCTCCGCGCGCAACCGAATCCGCGAGATGGCTGAAGCCTGGCCCGGGTCGTCTCGTCGGGGATCCTTCAAGACTGGGATCGCCTCGGCTGCTCTTCATGGGGAGTTGTGTTTTTCCCAGTCTCCCTTTATGGAGTCATGTTAGCTCCCTAGCTTCGTGCTGGGGTGGAATGCGTCCAGGGAGAGGGGCGATATTCCTTGCGCCGCCTCCATTTTCCTCGTTTTCTCTCTCCTTCTTCCTTTCTCCTTCTCCTTCTTTTCATCTTTCTTCCATACATCTCATTCTCCCTTTTTTGTTTCTTCTCGCTGCAAACTCCTCATCCCTTTTCTTCTTCTCCTTTTCCAATTTCTTTCCTTTCCTTCTTCTTTTCTATTCTCTTTCTCTTTGCTCCTTTTTTTTTTTTTTTTTTTTTCGAGGAACCGCTTGTACCGAATGCTTTCAAGATGTAATCGATGACAATTCACTAATCAGAATCGAATGTAGTTCAATCAAATAAGAGAAACTTTTCCTTTATGTCTACGAACTTCATTGTGCCTTTTTATGAGTTTTACATTCGAACTGTCAGACGCCCGAACATAATTAATGAACGCTCAACTCGTCACCTAAGGATTAACATGGCTTTATTTGACCTTATAAACCGATGCTTACTGGTAAAAACGCTTAAGATGTTCCGCATTCCATGTATGTTGTAAGATTTTTCCTTCTCCGTCCGAGCTCATAATCGGGCCTACCGACGACTCCTGAGATACGATGTAAGGACCTTCCCAATGGGGCCCAATTTTCCATGTGCCTGCTCTTCTTGTCAAGGGTAGAGCTTTTACACCAAACTACCCTAAGATGTAGCTTCTAGGTTTGACTTTTTGATTGTAGTACCTCGTCGTCTTCCTTTGATAGTCCTCTGTGCGCTTTAGGACTTGCTCGCGCTTTTCATCTAGGAGATCTAAATTTAGACGAAGAGCTTCGTCATTGTGTTCCACTGATGCTAACTCGATCCTAGGAGACTTTATTCCGACCTCAACTGGGCTAATGGCTTCGGGGCAAAGGCTGTGGCAAATTTGTGGGTTTCGTTGATGACTTATGTACGTCCTTCAGAGGCCTATAATAATTTGGGAGGTATTCTACCCAATTTCCTTTAAGGTCTTCCAGCTTTGGTCTTCAAGGCGCTTTAAGGGTTTCTTGATAGTTGACTTTACCGGTCCGTTGATCGCTTGACAGCCGTAGATGAGAATAATTCTTATCCGAGCTCAGCACGTAAATCTCGACTCAAGGCTGGTCGAACCCGCTTCGTTGTCCGATACCGTGGCTCTGGGATGTTCAAACCTGCATATGATGGCCTCGCCACACAAAAATTGTGTATCTCTCGCTCCAGACCGTGGCTAAGGGCCTCGCTTCCGCCCACTTGGTGAAGCACCCATCGTAACGACAGGACCTGAGACCGACCTTACTAACGGGCAGGGTCCTAGTTATGTCCAAACCCCACCGCTGGAAAGGCCGTGGGCTTCAGATCAGACGTTAAGGGTTCCTTGAATTCTGGGAGGCGTGAGGATCTTGGCGTGCCCCGATGCATTCCTCAGATTTCCTCGACTAGGCTCCACTTGCATCTGAGCATCAGAGCAGCATTCGCCAAGATCTTCCCGCTAATGCCTCGAGCTCCGATATGATTCCGCATACGCCCGTGCAATTTCTTCAGCACGCACTCTGTCTTCCTTGCGATGCATTTAAGGAAAGGTGAAAACGCTGTAAGAGGCTTCCTCAGATCAAACCGCGTGACCTCGCCCTTATTTTAGCCGTCTTCGGGTCGTCCGCAAAGCTTCCGCCTATAATATAATCCCATATGGGCTCCATCCAAGTTTGCGACCCGACTGGGCAACCACCTCGCCATAAAGATCGACATGGGTTCCGCTGTATTTCGACGTGTCGACCACACAGGTCTTCCCGTGAGGCTGTATAACACAAGGCATTTCTGAGTTCTCCGCTTCCTGGGACATGCTTTAATTCGAACTAACACGAATTTTTTTAATATGTCACGAACCTTTCTGAGGTATAAAATCATCATTTCACTCGCCTCAGCGTATCTTATATTCACCACCACCACTGAGTCACCGTGAGGACTCCCAAATGCATCGGACGCCTAATGAATAAGCTTAGGCCGGTGGTCTCGCTATGACGGCCCATACCCCGCTGCTGTTGGAAGTATGAAATCCAACCGAGTGCGCACTCAATGTCTATTCCTTATGGGGAAGTTAGAGCAAGACTGCCTGGCTCTACGCTCAAGCCCATCTACGTGAGAGCTCTGCCTGAGAGGCTCTGGGCCGTTGTTTCGGGGTAACTATGTTTCGCTGATGTAACCCATAGACGGCTCGCCAAGACTGGCCCTTTATTGCGCTTTGGTCTGTGATGATATCTGAATCTCGCCAATGATACCACTTCATCACCTTCCGAGGCCTCTCGGTTTATGCAACACTTGTTTCATCTGGGTATTCCGTTGGAACTTCTATATATGAGTTTGGAAATATAGCTGAGCTGAGTCATGTTACCGAGCCAAATTAACTTTTCCATTCTTTTGTACTCTCCTCAAGCCTCCTTAGAGCCTTACCGCAATAGTAAACCTGGTGCCGAGCTTGCTCTTTATCTCCGACGAGGACAAATGATGGCCAAAAGTCCGATTACGCTAAGTATAGAGTGAGAAGTTCCCTGATAGAACTCACTAGAACGGGCGAGAACTCCAAGTATGTTTTAATGCCGTGAATGCTTCTTCACACTTCGCATCCCATTGAAGCTACCGACTTCAAGAAAGGCCGGCACTTATCACTTGCTCCGATACGAACCGGCGGCCGCAATCCTTCCCCAAGGGCATCAGACTTCCTTTATACTAAGGTGACTAAGATGTCGAAAGAATCACTTTATCTTGTCCTGGGTTTGCCTCACCTCCCTGGTTTACTACAGTGAAACCTGTGAATTTTTCCTACCGACACGCTCAAGGCAATAACACTGGATTTAGTCATGTTGTAACTTCTGTGATCGGTGTCTTCTGAGACGGCTGGCGATGGTCTACCAGGTGGATTTTACCAAAGATGTCGCCTATGTATACCTCCATAGTTGTGCCCTATGCGCACGGAACATTCGGTTCAGCTGAACCTCGATGGGTGGCTCCTGCGTTCTTGAGTCCAGAGATGGCGTCACACGATATGATAAGTTCCTTGTCTTTGTGTGGTGGGGTCTTTTCTTGGTCGTCTGCAGGTTCATCTTGATCTGGTTTAGTAGCGAGAGGCGTCCGTGAAAGCGAGAAGTTCATGGCCGTGATTGCGTCCACGATGAGGTCGATCCTCGAAGCAAGGAAGGCGTCGCTGGGCGCTTTGTTTATGTCGGTGAAGTCGATCCATAGTCGCCACTTGCCATTTGCTTTTTGGCCAGTGCGGCGTTAATGACCACTTAGGATACTTTCGACCTCCACGATTGCTCACACTTTTGGAGGAGTTTGAGCCACCTCCTGGGTGATGGCTTTGTCTCTCTCTAATGGCTCTTACTGCTTGATCGGTTTAAAATGAGTGCGTTCGACTATGAGTGATTCTTGGCGAATTGATTCCTCCCATATGCTGCTTCCATGCGAAGGCGTCTACGTTATGTCTAAAACTAAGGAAGGCTTTGAGGTCATCTTCCGCTAGCAGGCCGATATAGGCGAGATATTCGGGTAAATCATCAGCGTCGGGTTAGCTCTTATGAGGGCTCGAATTCGGTGAAACACCTGCGTCACGCGTGTCGAAGCTCGTCCGCATCAGCGTTGTCATTGCTACACGCTTCATGGAGGCGTGTAGCATTCCTGGCTGCTGGTTGATCTCTCAATACCATCCACACTCTTGTGTATGGTTGGGAATTTGATTATCATGTGGTATGCAGAGGGGATGGTTTTTATTGCGTTAAGAGAGGGTCTTCCTAACAACATATTATAAGTTGATGGGCGTCTGGTAGAAATCCTTGTTGTTGTCGTCCTTTGTCGAGGAGCTCTCGGGGTGAGCACCAGTGGGATTGAGCCCAAAGGTAACACTTTTCCCGGAATCCCCAGCGGATGTGTGTTGACGGACTCAGGTTTTTCTCTCCCGATGCCCATTTATCAAAGAGGTGCGAAGATGATGTCGACGGGCTGGATTGTCAATTAGAACCCAGATGAACTGTTTTGTTGGCCACAATTGCGCGAACTACCAAAGGTCGTCGCTAGAGTGTGGCATCCCTCGGATCAAGTGAAATGTGATGGGCTGATGTCAGACGCGGCGGTTTGTACCGCTTGTATTTCCCCTATTTTAGCTATCGATCTTTGCTTGTGAGATGGGCCTTAGAAATTTGAACTAGACTCTCCTCCTCCGCGAATCCTCCACGAGATCACATGGGTTTCTCGAGGGTTGCTAGTGCGAGGTCTTCGTGCAGAGGCGGTTGTTGAGTTGGGAGCCTAGTTGCCAGGTTTGATTGCAGGCACGATTATGGGCGACCCTGCAGAGATATGAAGCAGCCGGAGGTATCGCGCAAGTATTAGTACTCTATCTCTCTCTTTAGATGTATCACACAGGTTAATAAATGCGATGTCCATGATCCACATGGGACTCATGATACCCAGAGTTGTCCTCGTGGGTGGGATCCGATTTCATTTAGGTTGGCCCGCAGGGAGGCTGTTCGTTTCGTGCTTCATGGGACGTGATAGGGCCGTTAGAAGTGAATCGGCGGGGCGAGATAACGTCATCGTCTTTCGGTGCGGTGGACCTAGACGATCCTGGGGTTTCACGCCTTTGGGGATTGCTCTCCATGCTTTCTTTGGGATGTTTCCCGAGCCTTTGTCTTTTTGGGGCTTCGCCCTGTCGTTCTCTGTCCCGCTCTTCTCTTTGCCAGGTGGGAGGGCTCTCAGCTACTTGGATGCGAGGCTTCTTAAGCGTTTATATACTTCTGCTTTTGTAGAGCACCTGGCCATGTACTTGCTTGAGGGTTCTTTGAGATGGAAAACATCAGATCCACCGATGCACTCCTAACCCGGCAATGAATGCAGTGATTGCGAATTTTTCATCGGGTATGTCTATCTTCGGGGACTCGGCGTTGAATCTTTGTAGGACTTAGGACTCACCGGGAGCCTTGCTTGGCGATCAGTAGATGGTAACTCGGTTTTACATGCGTCCTGGCTCAGGTAAGAGTGGGAGACGGCTTAATGGATAGTTCTCTGAATGAAGAGATTGATGAAGGTGGAATTCTATTAAACCGAGGGCGAATTTGGGCCTTTTAGTGTGGTATGAAAGCCACTGCATCGCACGGGGTCACGATACCATTATAACTCCATTGATTTTTGTAAGTATTGAGGTGGTCGGCGGGATCTTTGATTCCATCGAATGCTTCCAGCTTAATGGCATTACGAATTTATTTCTTTGGAAGAGGTATCGTAGCACCTCGATTTGTGAAGAATTGATTCGGTTCTTGTGCAAGGTTTCCATAGTGTATGAGGCGTCAGCTGGCCACCTCGGCTTCACGGCTAAGCTCTTGTTGAACCCAAACCTTTGCTCCCATGATTGCTCTCACACTCCTGGTTGAGGTGATGTAGTCGCTGCCGTTCAGAACGTATCCTCGGGCATTGCTTCCGTTTCCCTCTTGCGTGAGAGGCGGTGTGGTCCGTGCCCCACAGCTTTCGGCTGAACTCACGCCTGTTTACGGCACCTCGGGAATGTAGTGACCGTGTTGCTCCTCGTAGGAATGTTATGACCTTCACGGGTGCATCGGCGTCTCCGTGGATGTGCGTATGCGGTAAATTCCCAACTCTTATCGGCGTTGATTGTGGCGAAATCTTTGACCGTTAAATTATTAGTGCATTAGCTTCTCTTGTCCCGGGTGCAACATCACGTCTCTGCGGCGGATCTTGCATCCTTGGCGGATTGGCGTTGCTCCTTGTGTTCCGAGTTGATACCATCGATCAGCGAAATCGATTATATTTATAAAGAGGCTGTCGTTCCACAGGTGGCGCCAGATGATGCTTTTTAACGAGCCCAGGCGGGAGCGTGTAGGGTGTTGAAATTTGGGCCGGTTGTTTATGGAAATTTTGGGATCTGGCGTCTTTGTTAATACGAGTGAGGTAGGATCGCCATTTATTGATCTGCGAGGGCTCTGGACGTAACCTCTGCAAAAACAAAGGAAGAAGGGGTCGTGAGGGTGTGCAGTGGCGCTCACGTCTAAGTCGGTTTCTTTCTAAGAGAAAGAGGGCGCAGAGGCGAATGTGTTGCATATGAGTATGTGTCTAAGAATCGATGTATAACTTCATGCATTGAGGTGGCCAATGTATTTATAGTAGATGTTCAACCAGTTGGATGGTGATTAGGAGTCCTTCCCATTGGATGAGATATTTCTTATTATAGTCCATCCTTCAGTTTAGTGAGGATATAGAAAGGTAGTTTACTTGAGATAGACTTCCTTCCTTATTGATGAGATTTTGTGGGATTTTCAGAATAATATATTATTGGGGTTCATTCTGTTTCCCATCCCTTTGGGGGACTTACCATAATTGGCCTTTGGGGCCAGCGGGTTGGACTTTTCTTGGTGGCCCAAAGGAGCTTTGGAATGTTGGTTTTAGAAAGGTCCGAGTCACGCCGTTAGGCAAACTCCTCATTGGAGTCCCATTGCGGGCCTTCATTGCCCCCGGTGGGGTGGCCTCTTTCTTGGGCCTGATGTGTGGGCTTGCGAGCCTTATTTTTCAAACCCTATCAATAATAATTTTTAAAAACACATAAAATATTTTTTTGGTGTTATCTGTTATTATTTTAATTAAGTATTTTTTATATTTTCTGTGTTTTTTAGAACAAACAAAATAATCAATAGTGTTATTTTTATTTTCTTTGCTCTCATTTTTGTTGAGAACATAAAATCGTTTTCAAAATATGAACCAAACAAACTAATAATGTTTTTCTTTATCAAGAACAAATTGGCCTTGTGTGTCTTGTCAAGTCGTTTTTAAGGATTGTTTACAAAAATGTAGAATGATTTAAAATAATTTATTAAATAACAAAAAAATGATAAAATATATTTGATTCAAACATCAAATCATATTCGATATGATAGAGAGACTTATTTAATCATACTTGATATTATATACATAACTGTAATCATAAGTTTAAAGTAATTATATGATTATCAAATATTTAGGCTTTGAGTCGATTATTTTTGTTATTAACCTTGATACTGTGTCATTCTCTAAAGTTTTTAGCGGATTTGATTATATGTTTTTATCGATTGTAAAACTAGTTTGAATTAATAAATTTATTATTTTATTTTACAACTAAACACTTTAATTATATTGTAGTAAACTTTTCTCTTTAGGCTTCAATGAGACGCATCCTCGTATGCCTACCCATTTAAACGTTAAATGTTTTACCACATGAGTTAAATTGCCATGATGAAATTTAAAAGTATTTGATAGGGTTTGAAAAATAAGGCTCGCGGGCGGCTCATGAGCCAAATAGCCTAGCCCAACGAAACCACGCGAGGCCCACTCGCTAAACCCAGGAGAGCGTGCGGTAAACGTTCGGGCCTTTACGTAGGCGTTTCAAGCCTTTTTGGTGCCGGCCTAGAATGAGGGATCCCGTCCAGAGCAGCGAGGCCGAGTTATGGAAGTCTCCCGTAGGTACGAAGGCGAATAATCTCTAATGTTATATTGATACGCAAATCCGTCGACGCCGGCTGATAAGGAAGAAAGATAATAATAGATCGTCGTAGAATCGGATCCCCGATAAGGAAGATTATCGAATAAATTCTTTCTTTACATATCATTTACGAATCCGTCTAGATAATATGAGAAATATCTCATCGATGGAATGAATCCTGTCGCCCATCAATGGTTGAACGTGCCTCATCTGAGGGTCGCTTCCACGTCGATTGAAGGTGCTAGCATACTCATACGCCGCGCGTCACTGTGACATTCGCCCCACCGCACCGCAAGCGATGCTGTTTATGCCGAAAGAAAGCGAAACGGCGTCAGATGTTACGAGCGAAGCCTCGTAAACCCCCTTCTTTCTTGTTTTTTGCGGCTGATCTTACTTCAACCCGGGCGATCCGGAAGCTGCTGATCTAACGTCGGTAATCCGGTCGGCCAACTGACCCCCTGCGCTCGACCAGTTCGGTGAAAAAAACATCATTCGATTATTAAATATACTTAAAGAGAATAATTTAAGTTTCAAATAAAATTATATTATGTAAAAATACATATTTAAAAGATTATTCCAAAAAATGTTATTTAAAAACAGTTTTCCAGATATATTATTTATTTTTTTATTTTTGAAAATAGAAGATAACTTGGTTCATGTTTTTAAAAACTCTTATTGATAATATTTTTTGAAAATACAAAGAATATCATTTTGGTGTTTTTTGTAAACAGTTATTGTTATCTAAATTTTGCGTTTTCTATATTTTTTGGGAAAAAAAAGAAGGAAAGCAAACTTGTTTTCTTTATTTTCACTATTCTCCTTATTTTTAATATGACTTGGTTTAAAAAAAATAACATCAACCAGCAGGCCTAATTTTTTTAAATCTGTTTCCGTTTTTACTTTATCATCCCAAAAGGGTCAACATTGTTGTATGCCTGTAGATAAAAAGTTCATCCTTAATAGTAGGTAGCTTATATGTCAATCAAGAGGTAAGGCTTGTTTGGTAACATGATAAATTGTGGTAAATTAAAATTTTGATTTTTTATAAACATTTAGTCAAATGTTGGTTCAAAATTTGATATACAAATTTTTGATAAAAGGGCAAAAACAAAGCCTAACTTGCCATCACATAATAGTGGAAAACATTAAAAAATAGCAAGATGTAAAAATAAATAAAAAGAAAACATATTTTAATAATATTATTATATATTTATAATTTATTGTGTTTTTAAGTATTACCATCAAAATCATTAAAACAAAATGTATAACCATCAAAATAAACTAATGTCTATATTTTAAATTTAAATTTTCTTTATTTTCATTTCAATATTTATTTGTTTTAAAATAAAACTTAAGAATTTAATAATGCTTAATAATATATATTATGGAAATATATTTACTTTATTATTAAGAGAGTTTGGGTATATATATATAGACCAATATAAAGACAAAAAGTAATAGCATAAAATCCCGATAAAAAAACCCTAAACACTGTCATAAAGATGATGTGCTAGAAATAACACAAATCTTGTTGTTACATAGGGAAAGTAAGCGAGATCGAGATAGAGGTTTGAGTAAAAGCATCGAAGAGCTAGTCGTTAGCGGAGGCATGGAACGACACGCGGCTCGAAGCAGGCGAGCAAGTGTGAAACGAAATGATAATCAATCATGAGATGTTTCATCACGATAATGAAGAAGACATGATTAGAGGAGAAAAGTGGCACCAAAGTTTATTAGATACTTGAGGTGGAAGGCAAATTTGCATTGGTCTGTGAAGTTAGACGGTAGCGATTTCACTAGTACAATTCAACGACGCGGCCGCGTCACGCTGATACTTAGCCTCATTGGAAGCCGAGCCTTTGGTGCATTGCTTTGTAGAACTCGAGGATGTTGGATTATCAGGAATAATGAAAGCCGTAAAGTGCAGGTCATCGGGTTACCTTGGTCGCATCAAATAAACTATGCAATGTGAGGTGTGCATAAGAGTCGAATATCAAGGGATCTTGTACCACCAAGATAACGAAGTAGGCGTTTGGCCCCTACGATGGTGCTCGGATGGTGCGGCCATGAATTTGGGAAAGTTTACTCCGCGGCAAAGATATTTAGGCAAGTCGTCAAGCGAAGATGTTGGAGGCCGCGACCACTGGCCCGATTACATGGTGGCATTCCGTGGCAGGACCATCTATAAGCGGTCGGGGAGAAATATCGGCTGACAGCGGGTGGAAACGGGTTTAGAGTCGAGGCATGTTAGCATGTTTGCTCAAGATCATTAACATATTTTGCTAAGATAGTAGGGCCGAGTCCAAAGTAGCGAAGCCTCGGCTCACGGAGAATGGCACTTGAAGATCCTTTGGTCGAGTTGTCGGATAATATATTGTCGACGAGGGGAGGGTCGATCCATAATAGTAAGAGTGGTGACATAAGCAGGAAATAGATGGAGTGCATTCTGCGGGAGTAAACAAAGAGGAGTTTGCATGAGATGCTTGACAAGTCGAGCCGAGCGGGAAGGTGCGAGGCGCTTGGTACTAAGCCCGTATAGCTTATTTAAGCCTATAAATAGCCTTGTATAAACAACAAAAATGATGCGGATAATCAACGTTTTGCATGTCCTAGGACTGTGCCATATAGACATCCTCCGTAAGATGCCCATTAAGAAAGGCATTGTTGACATCAAGTTGACGAATTCCCCACTTGCGATTGAGTGCAATGCTAAGCATAGTACAGATGCTGATGAGATTTATCACAAGACTGGAAAATCTCGTGAAAATCAATGCGGCATTGGTGAAAGCCTTTGCTCAAGCGAGCTTTTTATAAAATTAATAGAGCCGTGGGATACGTTTGATCGCGAAACACCCATTGTTGCACCGCTACATTACGCCGGTCTCGAGGGAACTAGAGTTTAAGTACTATTCGGGATACGGCATCATATTCTTCTGCGTCACTTGAGCCACGCTTAGGATCTGGAGAGCTCGGGGAGGCGGTCACGGGGGTTCGATGACGAGGTGGAGATGATGAGTGAGCCATACTTGAGTTAAGGTTTAAGGATGGAATTTTAGGTGGATTTGCATGGGATGAAGGTTAAAAGTGGGGGAAAAGGAGAGAGGGGAGAGGGACTAAGTGAGGGGTGGGAGGGCGAGCACAATAGACTAACGGATGGAGAGAGGCCCTTTGGAAGGTGTGGCGGGTCGGGATGCGGCTCACGACAAGGGAGGAAGGGTGGGGTGTTGGTGATGAAGGGAGCAATTCGGGTGAGCTCGGTGGTATGGGTAGGGGAGAAGTAGCTCGGCGGGAGGACGGGTGGGGTGTTGGTGATGAAGGAAGCAATTCGGGTGATCTTGGCAATATGGGTAGGGAGGGTAGGGAGCGGCCAGAGATAGTTGTCTGAGGAGCGATGGGCGGGAGTTCGGAGGTTGTGTGTCATAGATGTGGTGGAGATAAAGGGTGTGAATGAGAAAACATTTTCCCTGAGCTTGACATGTGACACACAAAGGTTTTTTGAAGTGGGTCAAGCAGGAGAAGACACTTTCAGGAGTGAGGGTAAATGCGAGAATGACAGATTTGGTTGGGACAGGTTTGTGGAATAATAATGCAACTAGAAAGAGACAAGCGGTAGAGACACGAGGGTTTGGGCTGGTCGGGAGCTTTGTTGATTAACTTTTCAAATGAGGACCTAAGGGAAAGATCAAATTTAGGCATTCTATTTAATAAATAGACAGCCATAGCAAATGCATACGCCCAGAAGGTGAGAGGGATGGATGCTTGATGCATTAGAGTGAGACCCGTTTTGACAATATGTCGATGTCGACGTTCTGAATACCCATTATGTTAAGGAGTGTGGGGAGGCGTGGTGAGATGAGTTATTCCATGGGTCGCGAGAAAGGACGGAAGAACTAAAAATTCGCCCCCATTATCTATGTAAAGTGATTTAATGGCGGTGGTGAAATAGTTTTCAACAAGTTGCTTGAAGGTAACAAATGTGGAATAAACATCAGATTCTGTGTAGGTAAAACCAAATAGCAGTGTAGTGAATTGACAAAATAACATAATTAGTTAAAACCTTTAGAAAATGAAACAAGTGAGGTCCAAACATCATAAAAAATGACAAAAATAGGAGAGGAAAAGGTAATACTTGATTTTGCAAAAGGTAACTTGTGGCTTTTTTTAATATTGCATGAGGTACAAGAAAAGGAGCATAAATGGTCATCGAGAAATGAAATATTCAGAACACTAAGAAATTTGCGAAAAATATGGAAAGACGGATGACCTAGAAGACTATTGTCACGCCCTCGACCCCCGCCTAAGCGGACGAAGGGGCGAGAAATTATATTAGGACTCTTTACCTGCTTTTTCAGACATTGGTGTGCCTAAGTCTTATAATTGAATCAAAATATCATATACAAAAATACAAAAAATAAAACTGCCATCGTAGTGGTGTTTACATTGTCCATACATACAGTATTGAGTCCCATTTACATATACATATACAAAAACTGTACATTTACTTTTACATAATCGGTATGAAAACCCTGAGTGATGGACCCCTACGAGTGTATCTTTGTTTCGGCGGTATCACGGAAGATCATGAGACCTCCTCCTGCAATACCTACAGTTAAAACATGTGTTAAGTTTTATGCTTAGTGGGAAACATATGACTTATACATATACACTAATACTCATTTACAGTAAGCATATAACAATAACAGATATACAGTAGTAGATATAAGAATTTTTCATGATTTCATATAATAAACTTATACAAATCTTTGGTACTTGTACTTGAACTTATACCAGTAGGAATTCTGAGCTTATACTTATACTTGTACTTTTAATGAGACATACTTATACGGAGGTGCGTAGTCTTACATAACTTATACTTTGGTACCAGCTGGGTACATTCGGAGCGAGCGATGTTCATTATACTTTCCTCTTATTTGTTATTTAGAACCTTATCCTTATAGCTGACTAGACCGGTAATAAGAAATGAGTAGGATGCAACACGATAAGTACCAGGAAGATGCGATGTGATCACCAGGGTGCGATAGCCTGTGAGAATCTGGAAACCTTGACGAGGAGGTGTATTCATGCCTTGTCGAGTACCAGTACTTGTCGGAATCTTAGGAAGTACTAATTAGAGTCTTAGAAGTACTAAATGTGTCGAAGCACGGTCGAGGAGGTGTTGTCTCACTAATCGATCTTAGAAATTGCCTGCGTGCTGCCCATGTAATAAAGGTGCCTTGTCATTATTATAGGTTTAGGAGTCCTACAATTATATGTGTTGAGAACTTCTTATATTATCCTAGGGCATTATCTTAGCGGTGGCAAGGTCTGATGTGTTTTTCACTTGGTTCATTATTACTTGAACCTTTTGTTAGTCGTTTATTTAGGGTTCCTATACTATCGATTAATGCAATTTGGGCTTATGATACCGCAGATACAAAAATCAAAGGCTGCTTGGAGATTAATCGGTCACGATGCAACCACATTCTTTAGATAAGATGCTGGTACCACTTGTCTTGTCTTAGGTACCACTTCCGATTTGTCGATTGAGTGCAGGTGCCACCCCTGTTTAGATGCAGGTATCAATTCTGAGATTACTAGAAATGGAAAATTTCATGCCCTTTTTCTAGAAATTCCACCAAAATAAAAAAGGTACTTGTATACTCTCTAGAAAACATCTCCAAAATGGTTCATAACCCAAACAAAACCAAACATATAGATTAATTAGGGTTTTTGCCAAACCCAAACTCAAATTCTTGTAAGTTAGGTTAACTTCCTAACACCTAAACATGTATCCCTACATCATAAACAAGAATTCATACTCCAAGGGTGGATTCTATACTCCCAACAAGTAATCACACTCTTTAACACCTCAAGCCTAACTCGAGGAACTAGATCGAGAACCGAGAATAGCGAAAACCATATGATCCATGCCCGAAAACATACTAATGATTCCGTACAAAACTTAGAGTTCATTACCTTTCCTCTTCTTATTCTTCCTCCTCTTATTATTCTCTTCTCCTCTCTTATTCTTCACGTTTTGGGTCTGTGCTTGAACAAAATGGGAATATTTTAATCTCATCCCCTTTTTATATTTAATTTTTTCTTTTATTGCACTTTGGTCCTCCATCTCTCCTATATTTTCAAATCAAGTTATGCATGTTTCACTTTAACCTATAATCTTCTTATCTTATGACTTTTATATTATATTTTGACAAATTACAAATTTACCCATGTATCTTGTAAAAATTATGGGTTTCGAAAATTTTTCACTTAATAAAATAATAATTTCGAAAATTTTCTAAATGCACTTATAATATACCATAATTATGTTTAAAAACGACTAGGGTGTATTTCAGGGTGTTATAACTATGCCACATGGAGATAGTGGAAAACAAGGATCGAATTGAGGAAGACAGAAGAGGGACCAGTAATAGACATCGTCTCTACGTTGTCCGCGAACCAAAGTGACCCCCATGTGACGATTCTATACTTGAAAGAAATAGTCAAAGAATGTGACATTAATAGGGTTATCGGCACAAAGGGCAGAGACAGAAATGAGGTTTTTATACATTGCAAGCATGTGTAACACATTGGTAAATAGTAAAGGGGTAAGGAGATAGGTAGGGGTGAAGGAGCTAGTTTTAGCTATAGATAAACTTGTACCATCACCAATAAGAACATGATTAGAGGCGGTGCACGACTCATGAAGAGCCAAGGTAGCAAGATCCATGGTCACATGGCGAGAGGCACCCGAATCAACGACCAAATCCAAAGAATTATCAGGGTTGGAGTAATGAACTGCAGTGTGGGCATAGGGTACAATGAAGGTCGGGCGCAGAGCTTGGGCAAGGGGTACAGTGAAGGTCGGGCAAGGGTGGGTGGAAAAGTTGCAAGTGCCAAGGTGGATGGATAACTGCGCTATAGAGTTGAGTGTCGGATTATACCATAGAGTTGACAACGCTCGAGGCCGCGACTGTAACGTCCTGAAAATACCCTAACAGTTTTTATAACGTGTTTAGGGTATAAAATATATTCAATTATATTTTTCCGGCGTTTAAATGACAAAAAAAATGAAAAAATGATAAAAACCCGAAAATTTTACAATAGCCAAATAAATTTGGTAAAAATGTCAAATGAGGACCTAAGAGTCATAAGCGAGGAGTGTAAATGTTAAAGTGAAAATGAAATGAAATAGAGTGAAAATGAGGAGTGAAATGAAGAGTTAAAATAAGAAAAATGGGAAATAGGAGGATTTTGGCAAATAGAAACAAGGCCTTATGAAAACTTAAGGCTTAAGACCAAGTTTGGTCTAGTAAATGTCATTTTCCCACAATTAGCAAAAAATAGAGAGAGAGGGAAAGAGAGCTAGCGCTTGGTTAAGAGAATAAGAGAATGAGTTTGTGATTTCTTCTCCATATAATCAAGGGACAAGTTGATCAAGAAGGAGGAAGAGATAAAGAAGAGCATGGTTGAGTAAGAAAAACCAAACCCTAACCCATTTTCTACTTGTGTTTGGGTTTAATAAAACCCCAAATGTGGTCTAAAAGTGTTTTGAAAGGTTGTAGTTTGTCTTGGGGTTGTACTGGGTAAGATTTCATGGTTGGTTTTGGTTTTGAAGGAAAAATTTCCGGTAAGAAGGGCAAAAAATGGCCAATTTATGCATCAGCGAAATACCCCATTACACTGGCGTAGGGTGCACGCCTAGGCGTGAGATGCATGCCTGGGCATGGGAAAGCTTGCCTAGGCGGACGAGGAGCAGGGGGTTTATGCATTTTAAGTCCCTTTAAGTGTAGCGATGCTCACTTCAGGCGAACCTCTCCGCTTAAATGAAGCTCAGCTTAGGGCGTACACATAAGTCGGGTTTTGGTTAATTCGGAATGGTTATAATCGTCATCCATTGGACTAATGAGGATCCTAATAAGTGAATGAAAAGGTTTTTACAAGTATACAAAGTGATATGAAAAATGTTTCGTACCTCGCTTTTCCTCGGCGATCCGGTCGTTGGGAAAACATTGTTTCTTGCCCTCATTAGCTAATAGAATGATAAGAATGTCTAAGGATGAGGAAATGAGAAAAAAACGAAAGGAACAATGTAACGGAGGAGGGAGGGTCGGGTGCTTATGAGCCTAAATGGGAACTCTATAATACCTAATAATATGATTGTTAATTGTATTGAAATAGGGGCTGACGAGGAGGAAGGCCCGAATTGATCAAGATTCCGAGGATTGGAATTAAAGTGCAATAAACTTTTTGGTTCGTTCATTGACTCTCTCTCTTGTTTCCATTTTGGAGTTTGTTCTCCACTTCTCTTTCTAATTCCAAAATGTTTGAATGATTTCAACATGATTTGAATTGCTAAAATGTTTTATAAGAAAAAATATATTGATTTGCTTTAATTGATTGAATTAATTTATAGAAAAAATTATGAGTATTGAAAAATGAATTATTTATATATAGAAATTATATCTTATATTGTATTTTACTATGAATAGTTTGAATGCCCTTGATAGAATATTACTTAGATTAAAATTCGAGTTTAGGATATATTGAACATACCAATAAGAGATTAGTGCTTGATCTTGTCTTGGGTCATGTGTGTGGCTCCGTCAAGTAGTGACGGGACCCGATATCAGTAGTGTTCCGCAGATTGATTTTTAATAACGATCCAAGCTAGCGAGACCATATTGTGTTATAAAACTTTTTTATCTTCTGACCCAGTGAGACCATCTTGCGGTGATTTGTTTTTCTGTGCACCAAAAGCATAGGTTAAATTCGCTTAAAGGCAAAATGATAAGAAAATATTGTAATTGCATGAATTGTGTTTTGAATTATTTATTGCATATGAAAATGAATATTGGGAATGATCAATAAATTGTATATGAAATGAATAAATGTATTGTATTGCATTGATCATTCAAAAATGTTAAAAAAACATTGTTTAGAAATATTGCATGGTTGTATTAAATTGAAATGGAAGAGAACTATAGAACCACTAAGCATGAAAATCTTGCGTATTTACCATCGCGCAGTGCAGGAGAATGAGTGCGAAGACAAAGTTGTTGAGACTCGAGTCGTGTCAAAGCCACATGGAGGAAAAGTAAAGCTCCATCACATGCATTCATGAATTTGATTTTGTGACGCCCCCAACTCGGCATAGGGTGTCAAGTGAGCTGGTGTCAGTGAGACACTTTTGACTTATAACCTTTACGCATATTGCCACATCAGTAATAACCAGTGGCATATTTGTTCGCCAACATATACTGCTAGCGACGGATTACAGTATATATATATACTTGCAAGAAAGCTATATATGGAAGTGATTTCAGCATTTTAATATTTTTTGTTGGTTCGAAATTTCATACAAAATAGACCCTAAAGGTGCTGGTGAACTTTATTGGGTGTGTAGCCTTTGGCTGTGATGTGATTTGCAGATCTCTGGTTTCCTCCTTGGCACTACGGATTAGAACACATTCTAAGCACAGCTTAAGTGAGTGTCTGGATGACCTGTAAGGGTCTGCTTCTATACCTGACATATAACATATAACATTATGGATTCATTATCATTTCTCTATATAATATACTTTTCATAACCGGTTTCATTTCTTATCATCTTCCATATACTTTTCATATGTCTTTGTATGTTGTGTTCTTGCCAATTATATACTATGTCACATAAGCGATTACTATCGCTTCTATATCATGTCATCATAGTATCTACATTCATTTGCGTATATGTCATTTCTTTATGTGTCATGTGCATAAGCCTTAAAAGTGGATAAAGGGAAACCATGAGGCTTGGCGTTGTATTCATGTGTGACTTGTGAGTCGGCGACCAAGCGGACAATATGATATATTATCACAGAGTGTCGTCAATATCTTGACGGTGACTATCGTATTCATTGTGAGGGCTGGGATTTATTGGTGACCTTCGGAATGCGGTCAAGCGGGGATCTATGTCGCATGAAAGCGACGAGGCCTCGATATTAGAGCTTGGCATGATCTGGACTTGAACGCCTAAATAGGCGCTTGCATCTGTCCACCACGGGTTAAGCGGTGATCGTGTTGCCATTTTATGTTCGATTATATATCATGCATTGCGATAATTGTATCGTTCGGTGTCGTATGTGATATATATACAAATCATTTATTCTGCTTGTTTTTCATGTGTCTCATTGTATGTAAACCAACAATAACACCACATGTATGGGTTATTTATACAATTATAATATATGAATATTATATGGTTTTTATAGCCTCACTTTCATTGTGTTTTTGAGTTAATAGGAGTTTAATCACCATCAGGCTGTCTGTGATGAATTCTTGACTCAATGGGCTTTCCATGTAGAATCAGAACACCTTTTCAGTCTACCCAGTTCGAGCAGAGTTACGTTGTTGTGTGGCCTTGAGTTCGGAGGTCATACGTAGGTGCCTAGGCATGAGGGCGACTGAGGCCGCGAGTTGGCCTGTTCTGGGCCGAGCTCTCTATCCATCACCTCAGTCTAAACATCAACTATCTTCCTCTCAGGCACGGGATGGATTCTTGACTCAAATGGGTTTTCCATGGTCGAGAGCATACCCACGAAGTCGGAGTTCAGCAGAGAAGGAGATATGGCTGGGTTCGGTCATGTGGTCAGCCCGGGAGCCAGGCGGCACGGGGACTGACAATTTGAGCTTAGTGACGAGCTCAGTCTAACACCTCGGTCTGACTCATCTAATATCCTCCTCAGGCATATGGATATTCTTGACTCAATGGGATTTCCATTGAGTCCAGGCTTAAATCGAATTGGCGAAGGGATATGACGCCAGGAAGTTGGAGGGTGTGTGTGGCAACCCGCAGACGGTGACTGAGCGAATGAAAGGTGAGCTGAAATGACGTTTTCCGAGTCTAACACCTGGAATCTGACATCTAATATCCTCCTCATGAATATTGACGATATTCTTTGAGCAATGGGCTCATAGAGTCCCGAGAACACCGTCCTTCAGGGTTAACTGAGAGAGATATGACCTTAGAGTTGGAGGTCATCGTAGTCAACCGGTTGTGAGCACGAGTGTGAGCTGAACTGTTGACAGGCTCAGTCTAACACCTAGATGCGAAGCATCCTATCCTCCTCAGGAATGTAATGTATTCTTGACTCAATGGGCTTTTCCATACAGAGTCAAGGAAACGCCCCGATGGGAGTTCAAGCGGAAGGAGATGTGGTGACCTTGAAGTTACGGAGGTCATCGTGAACCGGACAGGCGTGGCCTGGGCCCGTGAGCTGAGAACTGAAGTGAGTGAGCTCAGGTCTAACACCTCGATCAAACATCCTAATATCCTCCCACTCAGGTATATGAATGTATTCTTGACTCAATGGGCACTTTCCATGGGTCGAGAACACCAGGAAATCGGAGTTCAAGCAGAGGGAGATGCCCAGCGTGGCCAGGAAGTTGGGTCGCGTGATCAACTCAGCTTAGGCTAGCGGGGTGGCGAAGGAGGTGGGCTCTCTGGAGACGGTGACTCTGGGGGCTGGCTGGCTTACGGGCATTGGCTCCATGATGAGGCGGGAGGCTCTACGGGGATGGAGCCTCCCTCTGGAACTTTTGCTGGATGAGTGCATGGGAGGAGGGACCTCTGTGTGGATTGGTGTTAGAGGCACCTCTGTGGGAGTCTGCAGGTATCTGTTGGGCCTCTCATGGATGAGCTGGCCATTTCTCTGCACCTGTTCAGGATGGGCAGAGGAAGGAAAGGAAGTAGCTATGTGAGGATAAATTGAGAAAATTATATATGTAAATAACCATCTATGAAAGTTCAGTTGTGATGTGTATGTATTATATTGGCTTTACCTACACACACACACCTGTGATTCTTCAGAAGGACTTTCTTCAATTCCATACCATTTCTTACTCAAAAAACCCCATTCTAGTTAAACTCAGTGATGAGTGTGTGAGCCAGACAGGTTTATTCTGTAAGTGACCTCATTCAAAGTTTTATGTTAAATGGAGGATCTGGATCAGAAGATCAAAGAAAAAATCTTAATCAGTTCAGTCAGTGTTGACATGACACCACCAGGGATTATGGGAGTTCTGCTAGATTTCTTTATTTATTTCTCTTTTGAAGAAGTTCTACCGAAGAAGTCAAACCATGTTGTGGTAAGGATCCGCTCTGAAATTTGCGGTTGCTTTGACTGAATTTTCACTTGACACATGACCAGGCCTTGGAGTTTTCCTAAGCTATTCCTCTTAGAAGTAGTTGGGTTCTGACCGACAGTGCCACAGATGAGTTCTGTAGCCTCCATCTAAACAGCTTTACCACAGACCTTAAACTATAGACTTGCTATCTCACCTTGTTGCCTGACAGACGTATCCATACCTCTCAAGATTCATCCATATGATCTTCTTCTTCTTCTTTCTATATCTTCTCTCTGCAACAACAGTGTTTGCTCTCCCTTTCTCAAGACCAAGTGAGATATTTATTTTGGTCTTATCACTATTTATTTCCAGTCGAATGAGAAACATACTCTGTACTAGTAAAACTATGCCAGGGTGTACGTGTTAACTTTATTTCATTACAATATCTTTTCTTTTATTACTCTTTGGTCCTCGACTCTCTATTACCACCTCTTGGTGCCTTGTACATATTTCCCTCTGCTGGCATATGAGCATTAACATGACCTTGGTCTGTGTGTAACAAGTAATTTACCCTTAACTTGTGTAATGAATTCCACGTTCTTATTTTGTTATCTTTGTTTATTGGATAAATGTCCTATTACTCAAGGTTGGAAATATCGGTTGATGGATATATATCGGTACTTGCATTTTATATTCTCGGATATGAGATATATATCAGGTGAATCTATTTTTGCAATTATGGAAGTATCTCGAAGGTAACCTTACTAAAAATACTTTTGAGGAATTTATAAAAATACTTTTAAAGTGTAAAAATAGAAGCATTAATCAAATATATACATTTGCATTGAGTTTTTAAAATCAAAATGAAGATTGATGTGACTCAATTTGTTCATAGCATTTACAGTGAATGAATCGAGTCGGTAAAGAAAGCAAACCACTCACACCGAGGCGTAGATTATTCGAATGTTAATCGTGATTATAAGATGGAACATGTCATGAATAAATATCTGTAGCTTGTATACACAACCACATGGATAAGGAAATTGGGAATTGTTATTAATCTTTGTTGCGATATTATTATGAAAAATTAATTTTATTAATATAAACATTTATTATAAAGTCAAACTAATTAAAATATGACTTCATATAATACTATAGGTATAATATCTTACACGATATTAACTATATAACTTTCAACAGTTTTAAATGTAGAAACATAAATATATTAATTTATTAATATATTATTACTAAATTAACTAATTAAAAATATTAAACTAATATAGTTCATTGAGAAGTATCTACGAAAATTTTTTACGGAGTGAAATAAGGTGTACTTTAGATATATATATGGATATTAGTAGAGAAGGAATTTGGTCAATTAGACCGATTTTATAGGTATTATAGATTTTTTTGGTCAAATAAACGTAGTTGGATGGTCCAAAACCATATTTGTAATTTAGTATAATGTGATTGGTTTTGGTGCAGTGCGGATATGGTCATTTTGATATATTTGGAGTATATCGATATATCAGTATCTCGATATATCTCGGATATTTGCAGATATTTTAGATATATATCGATATTTTAAGATATATCTCAGATATTTTGAAGCAAAAATCGGTCGTGTAGCGTGTGTGTGTTTGTTCTGCTAGAAATTTCGCGAGGAAATTTCGGTCAGATCTGGAATATATTGGCCCGAAATATCACCAGATGTTTCGATTTTCTTGTAAGCGATTTTACGTATCAAAAATGTCGTTAGTAGACGATATCGATATCAGCGATATTATATCGAAAGAAAGCGATATCAAGGAATTCAATCCTTAACATTACTTGTTATACCATAAATATGTTCGGCGCTAAAGGTATAATTTGAGGTGTTCAGTTGGCCATTTTTAACTTTGTATTGAAACTATAATTCGAAAAAATGAACTACGTTTTGATTTTGTAAATTTTAATATTGTGAAACGGCTTGTGAGTAAGTAATATATAAAGGTGACAAATTGACTAAATGGTATGTACTACCCCACCATATTTAATGGAAATGTGTATTGAAAAACAAAATGATGGGCCTTTGATTTGAATTAGTATATATGTATATATTTTCATTGAATATGTGAAATGTGTCTTAAATTAGAAATTGTAATTTGATTTTAATGATATCTAAAAACAAGTAGCATGAAGTATAATTATTTTAGATAAGTATTTGTGTATATTTATGTCGCATGATTCAGGTGACCAGATAGGTCCAGGAACATTTAATGTGAGACTATATGTGGGAGGCTATTTGCTTTTTTTCAAGGCTGAACTTGTGCACGTGGGTGTCTATTGATTTATAATAACAAAAATCCATTTACATACCTGAAAAGAACTGCAGGTGGTGTCCATCAAATTATACACATATATTGAGTCTACGTTCTACGTATACAAGCGTACTTTCGTTTACAAATCGGGCCTTGGAACCTACATGTAGTTACTAGTGTCTTTGGCCACATTTGTGTATATCACGGAAGTTTTCAGATGTTTTCTCCTGCATCTACACGGATTAAAAACCCGTGCTAAGCTTTACGCTTAGTGGGAAACATATCTTATAACTTATATGGATACACATGCATTTATATTGAATCATAATAAACATATAACAGTAACATGTATCATAATCTGCATGAATTCATATAACACGTTTACATACATAATTATCCTTGTAACAAATTTGTGCTTTTTCGAGATATCGTTAGTATAAATGCGAACTTATACTTATAACAAACTTATACTTACTCGAGATCTTACCTTAAGCGAGACTTATTCTTATTCCCAATCTCAGTAGGACACATAATTATGCTTGTATCGGGCATGCCGCGTGCCGGGTCTCCCCCGAAAGGACATACATATCGGCCCATCTTGGGATGCACTTGTCTCGGACATAGTGTCGGATCTCTTTGGGGGACATATACTTGAACACGTCATCGTGCCCATCCACATGCTCGTACTTATGTCTGTCATCGGCGGCGGATCTCAGTAGGAGTTCACGGAACTTATGCTTATACGGAGACATACACATAGGTACTAAGGCTTATGCTTATACCATAGGGCTTATGTATACTACGGGTTTACAACTTTGCTCGGAGTGCGCGTGGAGTCTTCTGAGGAGATATTCGAGGAACATATCTTTTGGTATTGCGGAACTTATTCTTACATACGGAATGTGTATTTTCACTTACATTTAAATATCTAAAAGACACATACTTGTGCTTATATCACACTTATATTCCCAATTAAAGTACCGTAGGTACTACTAACCTCCTCATACGAGGGATGCAGTAGGTACTATTGAGTTTATCCTTATCAGAAGCTTATACGGAGGCTGTAGCTGACATCATTCTGGGACACATGCCGCCTTTCTTCCACTTATTCTGGATATTCATTCTATTCTAGACATACTTGTCTTACCACGGATCTTATACTTGTATTATGGAGCATACTCTTATATTTTGGATCTTATACGTGTATTACGGAACTTATACTTGTCTTACGAACTTATATTTGTATTCTGAGCTTATTCTTATATTTTAAGATCTTGCTATACTTTGTGTCTGAACTTATCTTGGTCTTACGAAGGAATTTGTACTTGTGTTACAAAGCTTATTCTTGTATTTTATAGATCTTATACTTATATTATAGAACGCATATACTTGTATTACAAATCTTACGCTTATACTTGTATTCTGAGGAACATTCTGTGTATTTCGGTTCGGAAGTACGAAGTAGGTACTCTGAGCACATTTACTTGTACACCAAAGTGCTCGTAGGTACTACATAACGGATATGGGAATGCAGTGGTACATTCGGATCTTTACCATATTTATTTATTTACTCTTGTGTTATTCGAGTCTTATCTAAATAATTGTTTGATTGCCTAGACCCGATATCTGGAATGGTAAGTTACAACCCCAATAAATTGCGAAGTGATCGCGATCTTGAGTCTTTGTAGCATAATGAGGGATCTTAGAAACAGCGACGAGTGACGTCTCACTAATCAGTGCAGTACTAATGTGCGAGCACGGTCGGAGGAGTGTCGTTGCACTGTCGGAGGAAATGCGAGAAGTATTACTAATGTCATAGAAACGCGGTGGGAGAGTGTCGTCACTGTCGAGATAGTACCAAAGTGGCCACTAATGTGCGAAGCACGATCGGAGAGTGCCGTCTCATTCAATAAGTCTTGGGAAATTTTACAATTATATGAGTTCGATAACCTACTATCTTTATAATAGGGGCATTCTTGGCCACGTTATGTATTCGTGACCTTTCTTATTCATGTTCTTTATATCATATTAACATTACACCTGTATATGGCATTTCATTATCACTTAATACGGTATGATACCTATGTATTCACACCTCATTCATGTATTCTTGCCCCTCTATGAATATATTTTTATAGAAATTTGAATCATTTCAATTGGATCTATCCAAATAAAGTTATGACATTTTTCATTGCCAAAATAGTGCGTTTCTGGAGTATTACACTAAGGACACATTGTAATACTCATTTTCCAGTGTCTTGACTCCATTTTGACATTGGTTCTTTATACTCCTTTCAAGCTAAGGTTCTATTAGTTCTCCTCCAACTGGAATCACCCAAATCGGAGCACTGGAACTCAAGTTATGTCCTAAACAACCGGAACTATTCTATGGTAAAAAACTGAAGCATAAATTGAAGCAGACACAGCCTACTTTAGGTGTTTTTAGGCCACATAGGATCTAAATTTGAAAGTTGCCTATTTCTGGATGTTTGGTTATCCTTGAAGTCCTATTTAACCAAAAACTTGAATCCTATCAAATCGGATAAGAAATGATGAAGTTGTGGCTAAATACGAACCTTTGGTCAAAATAGAGCAATGCAATAAATGTGATGTAGGTACCACTCGTCGATCACCGAGTACCACCCTTCGAAAATTGCCCATAAAGGTGGTTTTTCTTCCCTTTTTCCATATTTTCACCAAACTAACTCAATAATCACACACACACTTCAGCTTCTCTATATTATTCATCTTGTAACCTCAATTCTCCTCAAATCATCTTTCATTACATATCTTTCTTCAATAACCTTTCATGATTTATTCCCAAAACAATTATAATATGGGTCATAACCCATACACAAACCAAACACAAGATTTTGTTAGGGTTTGTTCTAAACCCTAACTTAATTACTTGCAATTTAAACTATGAATCTAACCTCAAAGGGAGGATTCCATGTTTTATCTTATGTTTAGGGTTTCTGCCTCTCAAAGTTTTGGGTTATGATGAAATCATATTAAAACCTAGGTTTGAAAAATATGAACCTCCATACCATAGTTATTACTACAATCTCTTCATTCATAATTTCCATACAAAAATCCAAATATCCATACTATAATCCATACCTTTGATCTTCCTTTCTTCTTCTCTTCTCTTCTTCTTCTCTTTCTCTTCCTCTTTTTCTCTCTTTTTCTCTTCTCTACGTTTTTGGTCTCTCAATTGAGAGACCAATTGCTCTTATCCATATTTTTTTGACTTAAGGCCATGTTTAGCCAAGACAAATAGTATTTTGGCTTATTTTCCCGTTTGCTATTTAGCCACTTTTCTCTTTTTATTATTTCTCAATCTAACTTATACATATTTTTGGCATCCTATATTTTCTCAAATTCATAATTACATATAAACATATTGGTTATATGTTTTATGTCCTCAAGTGAGTAAGTATTCACTTTACCCTTGTCTTTAATATTCATTTTGGGTCTGTTTTTATTTGAAAAATTAGTACAGAACACATAATATCTGCTGAGTCGAAAACCTTTGGTACATTTTAAAGGTGTTCAATTTGCATTGGTAAGTGATTATATCGTAAAAGTAAAAGTAATGATAGCGCATCGGATGTTACAACAACTATGCCCGAGCTCAGTCGATGGAGTTGGATGCCCTTGAGACAATGGAGGAGTTGGTCGGGAGGTTGTCAGTAGGGGCATGGATTATTGAGATCGGCCATGGTGTCGTCCGCCATGGTTGTTCGACCGACGATGTGAACAAGGGCCATGCGGAAATATAAGGCAATGGCTGAGTGGAGCGAAACGTGCGGAAGGAGCCAAGTTTGTTGGGCCTCGTTAACTAAGGAGTTGCTCGAACAATTCCTGAAAGTAACTAAAGTTGTACCAGTTGGAGGCATGGATATGTTTGAGCAAGCTTGGCCCGAGTCATTCGAACCACGAATGGATAAAGCTGTTAAAAGTCAAAGCGGGCAGGACATTCATAGGGCGAAGTTAATGTGTGGGCAATCTTGCATATTTAATTAATAATTGGAATTACCTTGCTGGGGATTGACAATGTTCTGGCGGTGGATGTGATTATCCACGAAGGAGAGGCATACGTATTTTTTAGAGTAATCCATGAAACATGAGATGTGGTGGAGGTAGAGATAAATTGCACTATAGTGACATATATGGACCCAACAATTGCATTGAGAAGCAATTGATCTTGTGCGAAACCCGAGAATATGGTCGGTTGGGGAGGGATGCGGCATCGGGCGAGTGATGGTTGGGAGGATACGATTTTGAGCTATCGAAGGCAAGTAATTCCTTACAGGTAGGAGATATGTGAATTAGGAGACTCAAGAATAATTTGGCTGTAGTTTTGGTGCGTTGACATTTAAGGCAGATTAAATTATGATTATGTTAGTCTAAGCCACGGTATGGACAATGAGGAGACACGACGGTAGTGGTGGAAGAAGACTTGTCGACCATTGAAACGACACAAGCAGGGTTATCGAATCATGATGGGCGGTGTCGACGACGATGGCGATTAGGGTTGGTTTTTTTTTTTTTTTTGTTAGGCTTGATGCTCTAATACCATATTATGAAATATACTTATTTTATTATTGAGAAAGTTGAGGTATATGGGATAAAATATAATAGCATAAAACCTGATAAAATGAAACCCTAAATGTATATAATAATATAAAGTATTATGTTTTTACATATAAATATTAAGTATTAAGTTATTTGTTTTTTAATATTTTATTTTTTGAATAGTGGTTTAATTAAATGCATACCAAGGACTCGAATTAGAGAGACTTCCCTCTTCCTTTACACCTTGTATTAAGCTCTATACTGGGCTAGACACTGATGTCATTTTAATATTTTATTAATATTAATAAAAAAGGTTAAAAGACTAAAAACTGTATAGAACATTAATATTAATCAGCTAAGTTAGCCACCCTTATTCGTCAAAGGAGGTGATTTTTGCATGAAATCATCGCTTCACCGTTCTTATATATGAGCTATCTATTTCTATGTAGTGGTTTCCACATTGATTTGATTATCTTTTTGTTTTTCGTATTTTTCGATTTGTTGACATGTTGCAACATGTTTTGTCTTCGACTTATTGCGACGGGTAGTTGCGTCTCAACGGTTGGTTTTTTCATCATTTTTTGTGTTGCCAGTTCAGATGACAAAGTTTCGATTTGAAAATGTCATCATATCAAACCATGTTCGTCAATATGCTACAAATCTCGAATATTAAGTATTATAGACATCTTTGGATTATCAAATGTGTAGGCCTTTAGTTGATCATTTATGCTATTCATTTGATCTTATAATCTTAGATTTTTAACTTGATTATATGTTATATTGATTATATAGTTGCTGAAGAAAAAATAAAATAAAAAATATATATTTATTTATATTTATCTTGCCTTGAGACATGACTTGAGGTGAAAGGGTGGAATTGGAAAATGTAGTTCATTTTCGAATACACAAAAGAAATTCTTCACGATGTAATATTTAAGTGAATATATGTAATTTTGTTCTTATTATAAATGAGTAACAAACATAAATCTAAAACCTAAAGTTTGAATGTTAAAGGCATGTTTGGTTCATGTTTTTAATTTGTTACAGAAAGTATTTTGGCTTAGAAACTATTATTTTGATATTAGTTGAAAATTGTTATTGTTCTATGAGTTTAATGTCTTTGAAAATTGTTATTGTTATCCCAAGTTTAGTATCTTTGAGTTACTTGTGTTTTTTGACAAAAAATATAAAAACCAAACATGTTTCCTGCGTTTTCGTTGTTCTTCTTATTTTTCATAACCAAAAATATTTTTAAAAAACTATAAACAAACAGGTCATAAGAGCATCTCCAGCAGTGGAGCAAAACGCTAAATTTCGATACTAAATTGAAAAAAACCAGCTCCAGTAGTGGAGCAATAATGGGAGCAAAACAATTGCTGATGAACAGTGATCAGCTATATTTGGGCAAATATAGATGATCACTGTTCATCAGCAATATTGGATCGAATAAGGAAATTTTCATTTGAAAGCCAATAATGCAGCAGACAGGTTCAAATTCAAAGGCCAGGTCTTGAGTCTGAATAACAAGAAAAATCAAGAAAATCCCAAAGAACAACCAAACGATTGCAATACGTGATTTTTATATTCAAATCACAAACAACAATATATACACCCAATCACAAACGAAAATGCAAAGAGGGTTGGTTTAGATTTTTGTGAAGAAAGCGCTCTTAAAAAGAGGTTGGATCATAGACGCTTGAGTCAGGGTTGGATGCGAGATTTTTACCTCCTCTCGGGGCTCGCGTGGAGTCTGAGGCAATAGGCTAGCATACCGAGGAAATCGTGTGGGACCCTTTAGGCGCAGGCGTGGTTTGCTCTTCTTCCTCCGGCGCCGTGCTATTTCCCTCCCTGCTCCTTGGTGGCACCACTTGCCAGAGTCTGAGCAAATAAGGCCATTTAATTTCGGTTTTTAAGGCAAAGCGGCGTCGTTTAGTCATTGTAAACGGCAGCGTCGTTTTTTTTTTTTTTAACCATGTTAAAGCGACGTTGTTTTGAGCACCTGCAGTTAAAAAAAAGATGAAATCATAATGGTTTATTAACAATATACACTCATTCTACCTCTAACCCCAATTTTGCAGGTATCTAACCTATAAATATGTTAGTAACCCCAAATTTTCAACTACTAAAATTATTAATTAAATATTTATTTTTATTTATATTTTATATTTTTAAATACAATTTATAGTGTATAGAGTGAGATATAGATGAATGAAGAGTATATATGTAATTATTAAATAAGATAAAGGGTAAAATTGAAATAGATTTAGGATAGATAAAACTTTAGATGCTCACTAATGAGAATCTTTACAGTTTAAAGCTTTATTTAAATACCGAAAAGTGACTTTTGGGAGCGAAAATATGACTTTTAATCTTTGATTTTAGATGAATGCTGGAGATGCTCTAAGGGCTTATTTGGTTTATAAAAAAAAAAACACAGATATGTTTGGTTACAATTTTTGAATGTTCCAAAAGAACAAGAAAAACAGGGACTGTTTTCTATTCGGTTTGTTTTTCAAAACAAAAAACAGTATTCAAAATCTATAACCGAACAGACTCTAAAAGTTTAAAAATCAAATACCACAAAATTTTATGTTTTTTTGGGTATAGATTCCATGACATGCCCAAACAAGCCCTAGGCTTCACTGACAATGGTTCCGGAACTATATTCACTATCAAATCCATTTAATAACTCCCCTAAAATTCCGGTTCCCGCCCACATTTGGCCTCTTCAAATTTCACCCTCCGCGCGCTATATAGCCCTCACCCTCTATTATTTCACTCGCTTTCTGTATCTGCTATTTCCTTCCTTTTCTTTCTCCACTACCGGCGCCGGAAGCTCCACTGCCATTACTCCGCAGCCGCCATCGAATACCACCGTCAAAGCGCAAGGCTGCGGCCGAGTGTCTCGAGCCTGAGCCTCGACTTCTTCGAGAAGACTAGGAAGCAGATCTTGCTGAAGCGCCGGCGCGGAGAGTGTCGCCGAGGACGTGTTCAAGGAAAGGGAAGGGAACTGAGGGATCTGAAAATGTTGTGAATGCAGACTTGAGGGCTGAAGCAGAGGCTCTGAGCTCTAAGCCTGCGGTTTCGACGAAGGAGGGCCAGTGAATGCGGGAGATTCGTCTCCAGTATTACGACACCAGGAGGGACATGGAAATTCGGTTAAGAGTCTGGTAGCTCAAGAAAGTGAGTTCTTTGAAGAAAGGACAGAAGCAGGAATTGGATTATGTGGTGTGCAACGGAAGTGGGGAGGCGAAAGTTAAGGCCCAGGTTAGCTCTGTAAACGGTTCTTCGTCTAAAAGGAAGATAAAGAAAGAGGAGGAGAAGGACGAAGAAGGTGGTTGTCGGTTGGTTGGAGAAGTTATTCCGGATGAGGAAGCTCTGTGGTGGCGAGCTTGGTATGAAATAGGTATAACAGAGTAGGTTTGCTCAGGTTTCTGTTTATTTTTACAAGGAGCCTAAACAAACAAAAAATGTAGAGTTCTTTTTAAGGTGTTAATTGACATTTGTATTCTCAGGCGCCTTATTTGAACTACATTTTCTTTCAGTTATATTGATATCTGTGTTTTGCCTTTTTCAGAAGAAAAGCAAACAGGGTTCTGCATCAAAAAGCTCCAAAGAGTGAGTCTTTGACCCTGTGAATATTTTACTTTTGGTCTAATATTTTGTGATATGTTCCTTGTTTTCATAATTGATTTTCTTATGTGCATTTGCAATCTAAGCTATGTTCTGCTGGGAACCCCTGAGAGCAGTTCCAAATAGAGGAATTAGATAGATCGTATAAACTACCTGAAACAAAAACCCGGACTCCTATCGCTGACGCAATAAACCCTGAACAATTGATAACTTAGACATTAAGGACACAAAGTCCTGAAACCTCGATGCCTTCTAATACTCATTTTTTCCTGCACCAAATGGCAAGGATTTGGATAGGAGAAAGATCTAGTTTTATTTCCTGTGAATTATGCATAAAAATGAATGTTCTAATATCTTCTAAAATCTATTATCATACAAAGTTTTCAAATTTAATATTCTATAGAAAGTTAAGTTTATTTGGTTGGGAAATTTAGTAGGTAAACGTTCTGATGCCCGACCAATTGAAAGAAAGGGGAGGATATCTTGCTAATAGATGCCCCCTTTATGGAAAGGATGAAGAGAACATTGATCACTTGTTGCTGCTGTGTTAAAAGGTCCGGGACTTGTGGGCTTTGTTATTTATTATTTTGAATTGTCAACTGGGTTCTCCCTTGTACAGTTAAGCTTGGTAGGGTGGGTATGACTCTCTGGCAGAAAAGAACTCAGAAGATATGGTTGGCATTTCCTATTTGCCTGTTTTAGATAGTTTGGAGGGAGAGAAACACGGTTGTCTTTGAAGATGTGGTAGCTTTGGCGGCCCAAAGAACAAAAAACTATTTTGTTTTTGCTCTTTGGTCTTAGGAAAGAACAGTCACTGATTTTCAAACTCTTGATGATAATGATTTTAGTTTTGGTTTCAATGCTTCACAGGTTGGTGTCGTTTTCTTTTCCTTTTTTGGCTTGGCTTTTGGAAGCCTTTGTACCCTCTTGTATACTTTATGTTCATCCCGTTTTGTTCTAATATATTTTCTGCTGGTTTTACCTATGAAAAGAACTTCTAAAAATCTAGTCAAAAAAGGGATAGAGGCAGTGCTAAAGCTTTTTAGATGCTACTAATGAAACAGAATAATGATGGGCTGAGTTACGGATGAGCTTTATAAGCATAAAATGGGTTCATTCTCTCAAATCAGAACCCTAAAATGGGATAATATATAAAGTTTTCTGTGCATTGTTCACTGCCATGCCCATCCTATCCCTCTTTGCTAAAGCAACCTTCCCTGTTTGATATTCAAAATTGATGACCTCATCCACATTCCATTTGTGGAACTTACAAATAACTTTAGGTTACTTATGGCGATCTACATTAGATCCAATAAACGTCTAGTATTTTCTTAAATATGTTGAAACACTTGCCTTTAATTTAGACAGTAAGGATGATTCGGAGGAGATAATGAAAGCTCGATGTCATTATAGGCAAGCAGAGATTGATGGACGTGTCATAGTCAATCTATATGATGATGCATATGTGAAAGTGAGTTGTTATCGTACATGTTGCTGGTGTTACTATTTCTTTCTTCTAGTATATAACTTGCTATTACATGATTGTCGCTGGTCATTTGAAGAAAATTATTTAATTTTTCCACCAATTATTAAGAAGTAATTTGAATATTGATTATGAATAAAAGGGCACATATAGTGAATTCAATGTGATTGCTTGGAACCTTTGATACTTGGACTCTCTTTCATCCATCATAGAAGTGTCATCACAACATAAAATGAGTTAGAGTTTGAGATTCTTATTAGACACTCTTATTTCATTTCTAAAGTGACTTTTTCTTTCAATTGTATTTATTAGTTATTTTTTGCTCTAATCTTCCTTAGCAGATAGTCATTTTAAAGGAAAAAGAAATTGTGCTAATTTGACTTTTAGAAGAATGTTTATAGCTAGGAGAGAAAGACTTGAAAAAAGTAGGTTTTCTCAATAGCATCTACTGCTTTGTCTAATTTTCAATTGATGGTTCTTATTTATATTTTGTTATTGTGTTGTATTCATGTGTCCATACTTGCTGTAAATATCATTTCTAGTGTTGCTTATCATAGGAATGCGATTTTGGTCTAAGCCTTCTATTAAAAAATTAAGTATTGGGATCAATATTACTATAAATTCTTATATTGAAATTTATGCGTGTGGCCTAGAACAATATCATTGAATATTTCTACTTGTAAATGTATAAGTTTTATAAGAAGTATCTAAGTTTGCTATTAAGGTGTTTAAATCGCAATTTTGACCTAAAAGAAGAGTTTTCCTATGGGTAAAACATTATCAAAAAAGTGTCTATAGGGTGCATAGAGGGAGAAAAGCCTGCAGTATGATTGTTGTCTTACATACAGCAGCCAAATAAGTAAATAATATGGTATTGACATAAAACCTAAATGCACTATAACCTTATTCATGAATTTGTACATGTTATAGTATTGTAGAATTAGAAACTAGTTGGGAATAGGAAACATGTAGAGTTATGAAACTTCATATTCTTTCTTATATGGTTTAGGAATTGTTTTGTATATAAATAGGTTATTTGTGATAAATGAAAGTTACAATTTTTATTTTTATTTTTTTGATCGATAAATGAAAGTTACAATTTTTCCCTTCAATTATCCATGATTACATGGTATCAAAGCCTAGGGCTTGAATTTGTTCAGAAAAGGGAAAATTTTTTTGGGAAAATTGAGAGAAAAACCTTCATCGTCAGTGACATGACTTTGGCGAATTTTTCGGTGACCTATCTTCGACAGGTGATCCTCCCACTTAGATCGTTGTCACTAGATCTACCCATCGGTGGCAAGACCTTTGGCAACAGTCCACTCATGTGTCGCCACTTTTCTTGACCCCTTCCCTCATGCGCTGGCGCGTGAGCTCGTTTGGAGAACATTCCGACCATTGGATTTCACCTCCGGTGTTGTCGGCCGTTGACAAAGCTCCCTAGCTACTTTTCTTCTTGGTTTGAGGCTTTCAACATTGCCTTTTTCCCTCTTTTGTGTTTGGTTGCCCTTGTTTTTTAGGGTTTCTTGATTTTTTTTTGGAATTTGTTGGAGATCTAGCAACTCTCACGAGTGTTTCGAGGTTTGTGGGCTTAAAATTCATTCAAGTGATGTTTTTTTGTGGAAAGGTGGTCATTTTCCTTGCATAATCCTATTTTTTGGATTTTCAAACGATTGTTTGAGTTAGATTTGCTTCTATGACTAACAAGAAACCATTAGGAGGTTATTGTGTTATTATTACTTATAATCAGGATATGTATGTTGGAATTGAGTTGCGAGCCATCTCGAATTTCAATATGTTCATTAACAAAACTCACTTATGTCTGCATCTATTTCTATTACTACACTCGTCGAGTCAGGTAAAATCAATACATGTTTTCTTTCATCTTCCTTCATATGGGTCATTGACTTTGGTCATGATACATGATAAATGTTCGATTTATTTACTATATTTTAATCTCACCCCTTCATAGCTATTCTTTACCACTTGTAGGTAAGTTTAACATCTGTGTGTCCTTGGGTCAGGGACAATTCATTCGATTCCTTTAATTCTTTTGACCTATGTTTTGAGTTTACCACAATTCTTTTTTAATTTAATTTGTGTTTGTAAACTAACTCATACACTTAATTGCAATATCTCATTCTTTTTTGGTGATTGTTTTGATTTAGGATCTTTTGACAAAACGGATTATTGGTAGATGATGTGAGTCTAGGAGTCTCTACATCCTTGAAACATAGGTTCCAAAGTCTGTTGCTCGTCCTAGAGTTGTTACCTTTTTCGAATTACATTGTCGCTTGAGTTATCCTTCACTTTCTTTATTGAAGAAGCTATATCCTCAGTTTTCGAGCTCATTGAATTGTGAGAGTGGTGTCCAAATATACCCTGGCTTTCATCATGTGCATTTTAGTGTCATGAGTTTGCTCCTTTTGAGTTAGTTCATTCAGATGTTTGAGGTCCTTGTTCAGTTATGTCTCCCATAGAGTTTAAGTATTTTATGCTTTATTTGATGATTTCTTTGTCATGGCTTTATCGATGAAAAGTCATTTGAGCTTTTTCATTTTAGTGCCTTTGGTTCTAAATTTAAAAGCAGCAATTTCATGTCATTTAAACATTGAGGTGATAGCATGAGGATATCTGTGAGAATTAACACTGAATCTTCATGTTCTGACATGGCAGTTCTCATTAGACCTTTTGTGTTGTCGCTATACCGAGGAATGGGATAGGCTGAGAGAAAGACTAATTGTTCTTTGGGATGCTTGGGCCTTTTGTTCAAATGGATGTCGCCCAAGCATTTTAGGGCCAATGTAGTCTCTATCACTTGTATTTTGATTAATAGGATGCCCTTATCGGTTCTTAATTGGGCTACTCCTTACCATTAATTGTTTCCAAATAAATCGTTGTTCCCTATTGATTCCAAGGTATTTGGATGCACATGCTTTGTTCGGGATGTTCGTCCTCAAGTCTCTAAACTTGATTCGAAATCCTTAAAGTGTATCTTTGCAAGAAATTCTCATGTTAAAAAAGGGTATAAGTGTGATTGTCCCACTTTTCGATGTTACTTTGTGTTTATTGATGTTACATTCTTTGAGACTACCATGTTTTCCTTTTCTTCTCCTATTTCTAGTCAATGGGAGGGTGACGATTTATTACTGTACATTATTTCCTCATCGGCTCCTATTTTCCAGCTCTCGTTCTTGTTAAACCTCCCATTACTCAGGCATATTCTCGACACTAGAACCCTTTAGTCTTTAGTCCAACATCGGTTGCTTTGTCTTGAATCTAAGTAGAATGATGATACTGGGTAGCTCACTGAAATGAAAAACGTCGAGTGTGCTCACCTAATCTCTTTGTTTGTTTTCTATAATCATTTGTTGTCTTCCTCTTGTTCCTTTATTGCATCTCTTGATTTTATCTCTCTTCCTAACACTGTTTGTGAGGCTTTATCTCACCCCGGTTGGCGTAATGCTATGGTGGATGAAGTGCAAACTTTAGATGACAATGGTATGTGGGATTTGGTGTCTTTACCTACTTGCAAGAAAGCTATTGGTTGTTGTTGGGTGTTTGTAGTCAAGTTTAATCTTGATGGGTATGTAGCTAGATTGAAGGCTCGTCTTGTTGCTAAGGGTTATGCTCACACTTATGGAGTTAATTATTTTGATACTTTTTCTCCTGTAGCTAAGTTGATGTTCGTTCGTTTGTTTATTTCTCTTGTTGCTTCTTATGATTGGAACTTGCATCAACTTGATATAAAAAATGTCTTTCTACATGGAGATCTTCAGGAAGATGTTTACATGGACCTTAACTTTGGAGTTTGTTGCTAGGGAATATAAGGAAGGTGTGTCATAGTTGGAAATCTCTTTATGGTTTTGAAATAGATTACTGTGCTTGGTTTGGAAAATTTGGTTAGGCAGTTAAGACATTTGGCATGCAGAATAGTAAGTTTGACCACTCAGTTTTTTAAAAGAATTCGTTATGGTATTATTCTATTGGTAGTGTATGTGGATGATATTGTTATCATTGGGGAGTGATTCCAAAGGTATATTATCTTTTAAATCCTTTCTTTAAAGTCAATTTCACACAAAGGATTTAGGAATGTTGAAGTATTTCTTAGGTGTTGAGTAATAAGTAAAGCATGAAATTATGTTATCTCAAAACGTAAATATGTACTAGATTTGTTATCTAAGATAGGGAAGTTGGGTGCCCAATTAGGTGAAATCTTGTTATGAGTCCCTATTATTGTAGATCACTAAGGAATGAGACCTATTTGAAGACCCTGAGAGATATAGAAAATTGATTGGGAAATTAAATTATCTTATAGTAACTCGCTTTAATATTGCTTATTCAATAAGTGTTTTGAGTCTGTATATGTCATCTCCCACATTCAGTCATTGGGCGGTTATAGAGCACATCCTATGCTATTTGAAAGAAGCTCATGGACGTGGAATATTGTATAAGAAGCATGAACATACTAGAATTGAATGCTTTTTTGATGTAGATTGGGCAAGATCTAAGGAAGATAGGAGATCCACCTTAGGATATTGTGTATTTTTTGGAGGAAATCCGATCTCATGGAAAAGCAAGAAGCAAAGTGTTGTCTTGTGGTCTAGCGTGAAGTTAGATTATAGAGTTATGACATAGTCTGTATGTGAGATCATGTGGATATGTCAGTTATTGATGGAATTGGGCATTGAAATTTTGGTAGCAGTTTAGTGTGATAACTTAAGTTTACCATGTATATAACGTAACACGATATTTCATGAATGGAATGCGGCATGTCTAGATAGATTGTTATTTTGTTCGTGAGAAGATCAGGTTGGGTTGATATTTATAGGATATGTAAAGATTTGAGAATAATTATGAAATATTTTCACAAAACCTTGGAGTAGAGATCGAGTTAGTTATCGTTGTAACAAGTTGGGCATGATCAACATTCATGCTCTAACTTGAGGGGGAGTGTTATATTATTGTAGAATTAGAAACTAGTTGGGAAAATGAAACATGTAGAGTTAGGAAGCTTCATATTCTTTCTTATTTGGTTTAGGGATTGTCTTGTATATAAATAGGTTATTTGTTATCAATGAAAGATACAAAATTTCCCTTCAATTATCTATGATTATAGTACATATAGGATCATACATTTTTTGTTTTTGTTTTGCATGATAGAACTGTCTTTGCGTGGTACATATAAGAGTAGTCATTGCATCTTTCTTTGTTATATTCATTAAATCATATCAATGCACTAAAGTTGTTTCTAGAACCATGGCTTGAAGTGTCAATTAATTTTGTATGAGTTGAGTCATATGCATCATGCCTATGGTCATGACAAGTTCAATACCTGAAGTTATTGTCATGCAATTCAACAATACCTCAAGCTATTGTCATGCCTTTTAGTCTTGTGTGGGCAATTTGGGAAGCTTGAGATAAACATAATCATTTTTGAAGATGCCTCGTTTTTCCTAAACATGCTAAAATTATCTTTCTTCAGGACCTTATGTTCTTGGGCAGGGTCTTCTTGTTGTGTTGTTCAATCTTTTGTAACAATTCTTTTGTGCAATCTTTAGGATATGGTCTTTTGTGGTTGGGTTGGGTTTTTGTTTGCCTCCCTTCTTTTGGATAGGCCTTGGTTTCCCATTGTATACCCTCTGTATATGCGGGGTGTCCTTGAACCCCCCCTCCCCTCCCTTCTTTTAATGATATTTTCCACTTGCCTAAAAGAAATAGCTTAATTTCAAAATCATATTTAAATCACTTTAGGCAGCCACAATATGGGGTGAGCAGGAGTTGCAACACTAGAACATGAGTTGAATTGGAGTCACTCAACCACAGTATGGGTTGACGATTAATGATCTTTGTATATCTCAGGAATTCCCCTTATATTCTCATATATAAGTGTGAACAAGGGATTAGAATTAATATATTTTAAAAATGATGAATTTTATGAACCATTCATTATTATTTTAATTTTTTTATTCTATGCTTATTAGAAAGTAATATTAGGTGTAATTAATATAGTAATGTTTTATTTTGTTTTAAATTCCTAATTCTATCATTTCACTATAAAGGTCTCTTGGAGCCTTAAGGCTTAAGATGTGCCTTAGGCACATGCTTTTTTTTTATCTAAAGTGCACCTATATATGTATATATGTGTGTGTGTGTTAAATATAATGAAAATTTTATACTTGTTTCCTATTTTTATGCTTATTTTTCACTTTTTTTTTGGTAATATCTTGGCTCCTTTTTGGGGTTTTTCTTTCTTCTCTTCTTGTACATGGGGTTGGAGACAAATTTTTTTTTTTTTTTTTGCAAGCCTTCAAGTATGGTTTTAGACCCTTGAATTAGTTGATGGGTGTAGAATTAGATTTTTGTTTAGATAAATGTGAAAAGCTAATATAAAAGATATTATTCATATTACCTTCATTTAGAAGGTATAGTTCTTCTATCTTAAATTAATCATGAGGAGTAGTTAATAAATCTTATGTATCTTTGAGTAAGGTGATGGGTGTAGAATTAGATTTTGGGAGGATGCTTGGTGTGGGGATTTCCCAATGAGTGAGTCTTTTCCTAATCTTTATAACTTGGCTAGAACTGAAGGGGATAGAGGTATGGGAGAACTCAAGAGGGAATGGAGCTTGGAATCCTAGATTCATAAGGCCCTTTAATGATTGGGAGATGGAGGCATTTCGAACTTTATCAGTACCAACTAATAACAAAAAAATTACCCCCATTGAAAGGGTTAGACTGTTTTGGAAGGGAGACAAGTTGGCTGCCTCAGTAGTAAAAGCTTATTTTATGTTTTTGGAGGGTCCTCCTCCTTTAGCTCCTATTAAAGTCCTATGGAGTCCGTATGCGCCTAGTACCCACAAAAGTGGTTTTTTTTTTTTTTAATTTATTGCATGGGAAGCTTGATGGGTAAAGGTTCTAACCATGGAGCAACTAAAGAAGAGAGGGTTCCGTCTTGCAAGCAAATGTCCTGTTTTGTGGGAAGAATGAAGAAAGTTTGGAGCACAGTTTAAAACATTGCCCGTGATTTGGGGCTTGTAGGCTTAGCTCTTTCACTTTTGGAGCTAATTGGGCTTGTCCTTTTTTGGTTAAGGACTTACTTTGTAGTTTGGTGTGCTTCCTTGTTAGGAAGAATGTCGGGTAGCACCTCTTAGTCTTCTTTGGATTATTTGGAAAGATAGGAACATAATTGTCTTTATAGATGCCCCTTTCTCCTAGATTAGATTAAAGCTCTCCTTCTTTAGCTCCCTTTACTCTCGGGTGGGGTTAATTCCTAATGCAAATCTTTCTTTTGTTAGAATTCTTTTGAATATTCTTACTTTTAATTATAGGAGCTAGCTTTCTATTTGGGTGGTAAGTTTTTTGTTAGCCCCTTCCTTTTTTGTACAGGCCTTAGGTTTCCATTTATATACTTCCTGTATACGTCGGGGTTGGTCCTTTGGCTCCTTTTTTCGTTTAATAAATTGACTCCTTTTGTCTATCCAAAAAAAACTACTATGTTATGACAAATGGTTAGAACATCAGCTAAATATGACGAAAGGTTACATGAGTTACTCGATTGGGTGTACCTATTTCCTCGAGTCTTAAATGAACAACACCTACACTTCTTTTCAATTATGTTGAAAATGAGGGGCCTTGTGCCCAAACAAATGAAAAGTTCCTTCAATTGTTCTCTAAGGTCTAGAGATAAATTTTACACAGATTTTGAGTCATGTAATGCCAACATTTTTTGGGTCTGTTCTGGAACATTTTTAGGGGCTGAGTAGCTGGGAGCTTTCCCTATTTTTGGCTCTTCCGAGCTTTTGGCATACCTGTTGTATATTTTGGGTTGTCCTGTTTCTTTTTAATATACTCTACTAGTTTGCCTATCAAAAAAAAAAACCATGACTTCGAGCCATTTTAAGAGTTTTGAGAAGCAAATTTCTTTTGATTCATTTGGAAGTTGAGTGGTGGGCTAACAACCTATTTATATGGAGAATGCTTACCTATCAAGGGTTTTTTTCCTTGTTCTTTTTTTATATCCTTTGTTAGTGGCTGTTGATGGATTATGTATGTGATCACTGTGCTGATATGACTGGTTGCATATAGGCTGGTGATATTGAAGATCCCTATATATGTAAGATTGTGGAACTGTTTGTGGCACTTGATGGAATGCTTTACTTCACAGCGCAATGGTTTTATCGAGCAAGGGATACTGTAAGAAACCTTAGATGATTTTTTAAACTAAACTTTGGTCTGAATAGTGCTGTGGTATAATATTTATTTTCTCTTTCCATCTTACCAGGTTATAAAAGATCACGCGGATCTTATTGATATTAAGCGTGTATTCTTTTCAGAGATAAGAGATGATAATCCATTAGATTGTCTTGTTCAGAAACTCAATATTGCGAGGCTTCCCCATGATGTATGTTTTCTAATTTTAGTGTCGATGCTCGAATGTGTCTTTTTAGATAACCAATTTATTTCTATTAAATGGATATATTTTTGGTCATTATTGCAGTTGGATTCAGAAGCAAGAAAGTTGGCAATTTCTTCTTGTGACTATTACTATGATATGTTGTACTTGTTGGATTATTCCTCATTTATTAAGTTACCATCAGGTATTTAGCCTTTTAAACCGTGACCATGCCCTGGAATATGTGAATCTTTTTATTTTACTTGCAATAAAATTTCAAATTAGAGATCTTGCTAGTCACAGTATCTTTTATTATATGATTTTTGTTATTTAACAGAGAATAAGTAGGGTCAATAGTGAATCAGTTTCCACTGATTTCAAGAAGTGAAGTTAATATGGATGGATCAACATGTGAGTGAAGTCAGACTCCAGAAGAAGTTTCAGGCTCCAGGACCGCTCGTATCAGAGATGACATTACTGGATCTTTACTCTGGATGTGGTGCCATGTCCACTGGTTTATGCCTTGGTGCTAACATGTTTGGTGTAAATCTTGTCACTGTATGTTATGGTTTGCTCTATTATTCATCTTATTTGAATAGATGGGGTTATTTATTAACTTTCTCAGATGTCATGGGTTTTATTTTCTTTTAGGTTTTGTTTTGCTGACATCATTTCTTTTGTTTATGTAGAGGTGGGCTGTTGATATCAACGCTCATGCGTGTGAAAGTGTTCGATTGAACCACCCAGAGACCCAGGTATGCATGGAACACTTTCATTTGGTTTTTTGCTATCTAATTTTGTGAGTCTATTCTTGTTAACAAATGTTGAACTAAATCACTTTGTCAACCAGGTGAGAAATGAACCGGCTGAAGATTTTTTAACCTTGTTAAGAGAGTGGGAAAAGCTTTGTGTTCGGTTTTCTGTCATTGGAAATAAGGATCCAAATGCACCTGATCTGGATTCTGTTGATGCGAATGTTGATGAAGAAGACAATGATGAAGACAATGACAACAACGAGGATGAAGTGTTTGAGGTTCAAAAGATAATAGGAATTTGTTATGGTGACCCAAAGGACAAAGGTGAGTCGTGGATTATATTTGAGAATTGTTGGCTTTTGAAACTAACATGAAAACATTGTATAAATTTCTTGCTATACCATAAAGTATTGAATTTTTATTAAATTTATTTTCCTATAATTGTATAAGCTACTGAAAATTGAAAAGATGCTGACTCTGCTATGCTTTTGCATTTGCCTTTTCTAATGATGAATGATTGTATATGCTACTGAAAATTGAAAGATGGCAGCTACTAATGATTGTATTAGGCATTGGTAGGGCAACTGTGCATTTTAGTTTTCTGTATCTGTAATTTGTTCATGTAGAGCTTTTTGAGTTTTAAATTTTGAATTATAAATAATGATATTTGAAAGAATGGATACATCAATGCACTAAACAGAATTATCTGCTGTCAAATACTAGTACAAAAAAAAAAATGTATGCAAAACTGTTCCCTTCTAAACATGTATGCGGTTCCTTATTATAAAATGGTGCTTAAGGTCTTCTAATGATAGGAGATAGGTTTAGAAAATTATTATGTTTAAAAAATAAGGACCTTACCTTTTTATTATTAAGATTGACTGATGCCCTTTCTTCTTTACCTATCAATAATAAAAACAAGGACTTTATCTTATAAGTTGAATTTAGGATGAAACTGTTCATCTTTAATGGAAAATAAAAATGTTGGCGTTCTGAAACTTTGCTGCAGTTCTTAAATGCAGAACTAGATAGATGTATGGGCAGTTTATAATTTAAAAGAACATTGTTGTTGGAACCTTTACAACATTTACCTTTTCATTTATTAATCTGTGTATATCGATATAGATAAATCATATTATGACAGCCTATGAGTTCAATTATTTTATATTAATTCTAATGACTGAATTGATTGATATTTGGTTTATCTTTGTTTTCCTACTCAACACGGGTTAAATTATGGTGAAAAAATGTTGAAAAATTTGACTTATTTTTTTTCTATGAAGTTATTTGTTTATAACTAATTGTTTGTTCAATTTTTTTTGTCGGTTTCTTTTTATCTTTTAGGTCCGTTGGAAGGGTTATGGTCCTAGTGAGGATTCTTAGAACCTTTGATGGACTAAGGTATGTAATTGAGTTCAAGTCTTTAGTTTTCATATTTGCAACGTTTTACTGCCGACCTGCTTGTAATGCTTTCATATTTTACCAATGTATGTTTCTTTGAAATAGTGATTGCGGGTGAGAGTATCAAGGATTTTGTTACAAATGGGTATAAATCAAAGATCCTTCCGTTGCCTGTGAGTTTATTGCTACTCTTAATATTTACTTAGTCCATCTAATGACTATTTTCATTATGATTGCTAATGCACATTTTTATTTTGTCTATCATGTAGGGTGATGTTGATGTTATCTGTGGAGGTCCGCCATGTCAAGGCATTAGTGGGTTCAATCGTTTTAGAAATACAGAAAACCCCTTAGAAGATCCAAAAAACAAACAACTTGTTGTTTTTATGGATATCGTAGATTATCTTAAACCAAAATTTGTTTTAATGGAAAATGTCGTGGATATTGTAAAATTTGCTGGTGGTTATCTTGGACGATATATCTAGAGCCGGCTAATCGGAATGAATTACCAAACTCGAATGGGAATGATGGCAGCTGGTGCTTATGGTCTGCCCCAATTTCGTATGCGTGTTTTCATGTGGGGTGCTCGTTTTGAGGAGGTAAATATTTCTTTGACATAATATTGATATTTTGTAGGCATAATTACCTATTGATTGGCTTTTTTAAACTCCTTATGCAGGTTCTGCCCCAATATCCATTCCCTACGCACGATGTTGTTAGAGGTGTTATTCCTCTTGAGTTCGAGGTAGTTGTTGGTATTTTTTTTTCTTGAAATGTTTGGCGCTTAATTAATTTATTTTTTGATGTTACACATTGGTGTGTTTGTGTTTAGGGTGATTTGAATAAAAGACTCGTTGAAAACACAATTTTGAAAATTATGCTGTAACGACCTGCTTTAATAATGTAGATATTATCCGTTTTGGGTTCAAAGAACCCTCACGGTTTTAAAACGCGTTTATTAGGTTGAGAGGAGTTCATTCTTGTATGGTGTTACGAAGTTTTTCCCCTATTCGATGTGAGATGTGACAAATACCTTCCCATGCAGACACAACGTTTTCGTTGTGTCCCACGGGATTACGAGGTCAAAGGAACTAACACCTCATATGAGGCCAAACAAAATAGACCCTTACATCGGGATTGTGATGAGGCCCGCGTCTGAATTTATGCTGATAATGAGTCGTGTAGATGTTGTTTGCACTTTGAGTTAGGGACCTTATCACGATTTAAAGCATACATTTGGTTGAGAGAAACTTAAATACTTACGTAATGATAGAAAATTTATTTTCCTTAACCGATATAGAGATGTGACATATGCCCTCGGTCACTTTATGACATATTTTCAAAAATGTTTTTGTTTCTTGTAAAATAACTCATGTTTTTAAGAATGTAAATACATGAAATGGAGAGACATTTTTCTTCAAAATGAGTTATTTTTCAGGAAAAACATGAGAAATGATAGATTCATTAATTTAAGATAATTTGATGTATTTAACCAAATATTTTTTATGTATATTTGTAGGTCGACAAATTTACATTTAATTGTCACATTGATGAAATGTGGAGCTGTAAAAATAACTCTTCATGCAGATGAATACATTTTTATGATGAAGGCCACAAGATGGAACTGGAAACAAAACTTTTACTTGCAGATGCAATTTCTGACCTTCCCCCGGTACGTAAAATCTGCCCGTTAGATTGTTATATAGATTTCATTCGATTTTCTAAATTTAATTGTCTTTTTCAAATTTAGGTGACAAATGATGAGAGACGAGATGAAATGCCATATAAGAAAGCTCCCCAAACCGAGTTTCAACGCTTTATAAGACTAAGAAAGGACGGTGAGTTTTTTACTTTTTGGAGAAATTATACAAAAAAAATAAGTTTTGTTATTTATACGATTTCTTTTCCATTTTGTAATGCCAAATAAAGCACTATCTGCACTCATGTTGGATTTCACTTATAACGTTATGCGTGTGTGCAGAACGTATAACATCTGCATATGATTTGATGTAATTTAGTTGTCAGTCATCAAAATTTTAAAGGAAAATCTGTAGACACGGACATGATATTGATATGATGTTTCTTTATGTTCGTTCTTAATAAAAGTTTGAACTATTATGTAGTAGTAGATCGACAATGTGCACTGAGGTGATGTATGTTAAATTACCAAAATCTTTCTTAGGGCCATTTTCTTTTAGCTTATTGACATCATATTAAAAAGATTAATCAACTAATTTGAGTGAAAAGATTAAGTTGTGAAGTAATGGAGTGAGTGACCAAATACATTGAATTTTTGAATCAAAGCTTAAATCTTTGTTTGAAATGAGAGTAGGCTACATCAGTTTCCTTGGAAGTGGATTGTTAAGGATTTAAGTTTTTAAGGTTTGTTACTGTCTTATGTGTATTTTTAATATTGATTAGCTGGATAGAAAACCATACGAGTGTTTTAAGTTCCATTTTTTTGATAAGTAGGATTCCATTTTTGTTTTGTGGGCTATAGTTTAGGACGGTGCAAATACTTTGTGAGCGAAGAAGGTGAAATTGTTACACTTGAGTGAAGTTAGAGCGTGTGATGTCGACACTATATATGATTATATATATGGATTTTAAAAGATCATACAATGAAAATAATGTAATCATAAAAAACTATGAATATATTGCAAAAAAAATTATAAAAAATAAAAATAAAGGACTGCTATGTTTCATTGGTCAATTGTCAGCTATTTAGAAACCAAAAAGAAAATTCAAGCACCTTTTGGATATTAAATTTTCAATCTGGTATCAGAGGCAAGTTATTTTTTACTGAAATTATTTGTTTATTTTTCCTATGAAAGAGCGCCATATGATTGCCTTGTGCTATTGAGAAGAGCCATATTGATGTTTCACTCTATGTAAAACAAAATGAAAAAAATAAAAAGAAAATTTGTTGATTGCTAATACCTTCCCAAGGTAATAACATCTTGAGTGGTCATGATTGTGTCAAATAATAATTTTATATTTTAAATTTTATATGAATAATTAAGGTGTATTGGAAATTAATATAACATTTGAATATATGATATAATTTAGATGCTTTTCTTCATGATTGTGATGATTATTTCATAAACCAATTAGAAAAATTGAAGTTTTAAGAATAGAAAAGAACTTAAGCAATTTATTTGCTTACTACAAATTGGATGCTTAATTAATTAATTTTTTTATAAGTTGATTAGCATGTTGATAATGTTTTGATTTTATTATTATTTTTATTATTATTGATGTCGTTATTATTATTGTTATTGGTTAAACTTGAGGCCTGCTGCACCTCTTTTAGCCTCACTTGATTAATGGAAAACAATTGACATGGCCTTTTAAAACATTGATTGATGCAATTTCTGAAGTTGATTTGATTTGTTATTTCAGATTTTGCAAATTAGTGATTCACTAAATTTTATATATATTGTGTCTAACGTATTAAAATACCTTGTTTCTTTTTTAGAAATGATGAATTTTATCAGCATCAAATCAATCCTTCAAGAACACTTATACTCTATGACCATCGCCCTCTTGAACTTAATGTAGATGACTATCAAAGAGTTTGCCAAATCCCTAAGAAAAAGGTTTTTTCTTTATATTACTCTTTATGCCTGTACATTGCGTGTTTGTTTGTTTGGTTGTTGATCTTTCTTTATATTACGAAATTTCTTTATTTTTATTTTTATTTTATGTTTCTCGTGGTTATAGGGTGCAAACTGAAGTTACCAGGCAGTCCTGATAACAAGTGGAATGGGACCCAAATGTTGAAGGGTATATTTGCCTTCAGGAAACCTCTGGTAATAAACTGGTAAAATTATTTCTTATGAAGACAATTTTATCCACTCCGATCTTTTATTATGTTGTGTAATTTTGTAGGTTCCTGACTATGCTATGTCTTTTGTTGGTGGGAGTTCGTCAAAGTAAGAGCTGTTATTTTTAAAATTTTTGGTTTATTTACTCAGCAACTAACATATTCACCTTGGTGTCAATTTCCATACAGACCTTTTGGCCGTTTATGGTGGGATGAGACTGTTCCAACTGTAGTTACAAGAGCAGAGCCCCATAATCAGGTTAGAATTTTCCTTGGTTTAATATCATTTAATTATATGAAGATGTAGATTGACAAGTGTTCATATGTTAATAATTACTCGCAGGTGATTATGCATCCTGAGCAAGATAGGGTGTTATCCATTCGAGAAAATGCTAGACTGCAAGGTTTCCCGGATTACTACCAGCTTCGAGGTCCCGTTAAGGAAAGGTAGGCCTATATGTATCATATTTCACAATTCATTATTCAAGGAAAAGCTACCAGCGTTTCTTCTAATAATTTTATATAGCTATTTCTTCGAAGTGTTATGCTACCTAAACTAAACTTTCGTCCAATAGGGATATTTTAATGAATTTTTTTCAGCAGTTCGTGTTTTTAACATGTGGATCAAATTTGAATGTGGGACTAACTTAGAGTAGTTAGTCCCACGTTCTTAACTTAGTTATAATATTATTAAGCGATCTACTTAAAATAGGATTTTGTTTTAGAAGTAAAAGCAGTTAAATAAAAAGGTATTGGAGGTGACAAATAGTTAATCTTTCTTATTATAAGTTTTGCAATTTTCTTATCAGTCAATTTTCATGGGCCTCTATTCCTGTTGTTATCGCTGCTTTGCATTTTGCATCTCGTTAGTTTCTATTAGGCAAATGCCCTTCTAGGCTACCCATATAGTGTCTAACAACTTGTATTGTTATAAATATGAGTGACTCATGATTCTAGGTTGATAATGCATGGTTTATCATCCGTTTAGTCCATTTTCCATGCATGCTAATTTTTTAGAAAATATAAAAGCATGTTTGGTTCGTGTTTTTGAAAACATAAAGAATATTATTTTGGTGCTATTTGAAAACTGTTTTTATTCTTTGAGTTTAATGTTTTTTTGTGTTCTTTGTGTTTTTCAGAACAAAAGAAAACTAAGAATTTTCTTGTTTGCCAAACTGGGAACAAAAGAAAACCTGAAATCAAACTGTTTTTGTTTCTTGTTCTTGTTGTTTTTGAGAAGAAAAAACAGTTTTAAAAAACAAGAATCAAATAGACGCTTTTTGTATAAGATCATTCTGTTTGCTAACATTCTTCTGTATCCTTGTTCTGAACGGTTGGTTATAGGCTGTTCACTTTCTTACTGTGCATATTTTTTCTTCTTTTTAATTCTTCCAGTTTATTTCTGTTAATGCATTACTCTAAAGAAACATGAGTTGTTTATGCAATTTTATTTCAAGGTACATTCAGGTGGGGGAATGCTGTGGCCGTACCAGTAGCTCAGGCTTTGGGGTATGCCTTGGGTTTGACAGCACAAGGTTCAGTTAGTGAAGGACCTCGGTTT